>JAKTRH010000072.1:0-72631 GCA_030579575.1 Sporopachydermia lactativora
CCTTACCACCCTTCTTTTAGAATAAGAAACAGCTATTAAAATATATGTTTTAAGAGGATTATTTCCATCCTTTATATCTTGTTCAATTAACCCTTTTATTCCTCTAGGGTTCAATTTCTCCTCATTTGCTTTCACCAAGATACATACATGTATCTTCATTTGTTGGTACTCAACATGGTGGGTACCTCGGGTCTCATTTCGTGTTATCGGGAAGGTGGACTTTGAGTCTCGTCCTGTTTTGGGAAAATCCGAGATGAGACACGGTGTCGTTTAGCGATAACGTAAGCAATATAAAGATCAATTACCTTCGTGATTCGTTTTCATGTTTTCCTTATCATTATTATCGGGGGTGTATTAAAAGAGTGATTCTTACAACGTATCATACAACGTAGAAGCTCTGTTTATCTAGAAGAGAACCAACAATGCCTACGTGAAGTTCACAGCAAAACTGAACTGATCGTACCCTCCCATTGTCCGATGACGTAATCAGAATAAACCCCCGGAACCTAATTTCACCGAATATCCGTGCCGAGCCTCCGTTCCGGGCACTTTTCAGGTCCCATAGTACCTCTCATCCACAAATCTAGTCCCGTACATCTTCCTGTC
The DNA here is from genome assembly GCA_030579575.1 of Sporopachydermia lactativora. Taxonomy (NCBI): domain Eukaryota; kingdom Fungi; phylum Ascomycota; class Sporopachydermiomycetes; order Sporopachydermiales; family Sporopachydermiaceae; genus Sporopachydermia; species Sporopachydermia lactativora. The sequence goes on from JAKTRH010000072.1 coordinate 607, forward strand.
CGCACTCATATGCGCCACAACCACGTGAATGTCCGGGAACACCGCCAAAAGTCGCCCAATGCCTTCCTCGGATACGAGGAAACTTACAAACACAATCTCGGACTCGGCAATCCCGTGGTCCCGCAAAACCTGAACTGCCATGATCGCCGCCGCCCCTGACGCCACCTGCGCGTCGAAAAGCAGCACTTTCACCGGCCGCCCGCCTCTCCCGGCTGCGCCTTCCGTCACTATCGGCGGGAGCTTCTCAGTGTGCAGTCTCGGCTCTCCAGTGCGCACATCGGCTTGAATCAGCATTTTCCCAACTGGGATCCCCGGGTACGTCTTTTTCAGCGATGCTGTAAAGCAGTCCCCGGCTCTCAGCATATTCACAGCGCACAATTGCTCAATTTGCCGTAATCCCGTGTATTTCCCCCCTGTTACTGGTGTTTCCACAGTATACGGCTCAAAAGACAGCAACTCCAAGGCCGCATTGATCAGCAGCAGCGCCACACGATCAAAGGTAAACACAAACGCGTCTCTAGGGGTACTACAGTCAAATAATTGTGTAACTAATGCCCCGATTTGTGGTCTATCGGGTAGAAAATGGACATTTGGGTTCCGCCGCAGTTCTCCGCCCGATGCTACGCGTCCCAAAGTCACGAGCTGTCTCACATGATCAGCAGACCGACGCGCCAACTGCTGCGCCACATGGCGCACAATTAACCCGATTGCTACGTCATTATCAGCCCCCCGAGGTACAATTAAATCAGCATGCGCCATTGTAGGCCGCACATGGGCATCCGCGTTCGGTTTTACAAATCTCTCCCATTGCTGCATAACGCCGGCTAAATCTCGGCCTCTTTCGGCTATATCTCGGGATAATCGACGCGCTAAACATACATCTAAATCTGTATCTACGTATAATTTTAAATCCATCATACTATACAATCTCGGGTCATACAAGGCATAAATCCCTTCTACAATGATCACGTCAGCTCCGTAAATCGTGAATTTCCGTCCTGTACGCGCATGGGCCGAGAATGAGTATATAGGAATCTCTGCACGGCGCCCTGAGCGCAGTTTAACCAGCGTTTCATACAGTAAATCGTGATCAATGGCCTGTGGAGCGTCCAAATCGTGTTCGTTGCGGAAAGCGGCAGCAAGCTGTTCCTGGTTGAGCGGGCGGTAGAAGTTGTCCATAGAGAGGAGGACCGTCCATGGCTGGTTGATTGCTTTTATTATTTGTGCTGCTACGGATGTTTTCCCTGATCCGCTTGTTCCGGCGATGCCGATGATGTAGGGCGATGTCCAAGGCGGGAGATACCGAGCGCGGGATTCTGAGTGTTTATCTGGTTGTGGCATTGAGGGGAGGGGAAGCGGGGGATAGGAGGAAATAGTGGGGAATAGGAGGGGTAAATTGGAGAAAATAGGAAGAAAAAGAGGGGAAAATGTAAGATAGGAAAAGATAAAAGAGGAGAAGATAGGAGAGAAAAGAGGATTTGAAGAGGATTTAGAGAGGAGAATTCAGGAAATGCTAGAAAAAGGAAGAAAATAGTAGGATTTGAGAATATGAGAATAAGAATAGAGAATATAGAGGATAAGAGAATGATTAAGAAGAATAAGAATATAAGAATAAGAATAAGAATAATATAATATAAAATATAATGTAATATAAATAAGAATACCAAAAGTAATTAATCAAAAATAATATACCTATGAGTTGTATGCAGAATGCAATAATACAAGAGGAAATACGTGAATTTACGTCAATTGGCTGAAAATTCCAGTCAGCTCAGAATTGAAAGAAACAACCGTACAGAGAATCAGCTGAAATACCAAAGATGTACAGTCAAAACTGTCAAGCCGTAGATGTTGCTGGATAAGTGAATAACCAAATAACCAAATATCTGAATAACCAAATATCTGAGATAGTATAAGGAATATTCCAATAGAAAAGATGAATAGCGAAATTACCAAAACCCCGTCGAGGTGAGACAAAAAAAAAGGAGTCAATTTCTAATACAAAATTCCCTCACAAGAACCACAGTTTACCCGTTAAAGCGTAGGGTCCCGGATAGTACGGATTTTCCACTGGAAAAATGCCGAGAAGTGCGGAACGGAGGAGAAACGCGGAATGTTCTGCTATTCAAGGCTTATCGTTGCTGATGAGTTCTAATGATGATTACGTGATCTGGAAAAGGGACGGAGGCGGGGGGAAAAAAGAGATTAATATATTATTATGTCATCAGAAATATATGTATATAGTGATTATGTCTTCTTTTTCGGGTAGTTTCCCGGTTCCGAGATCTTCGGAACGGTAAAGCTCGGCTCGGAACGGAGGTGAGCGGGATATTAGGATATTTGTGTGTGTAAATGGCATGTCCGTAAGCAGATGTTTCTTCCCAAGATGCTCCGAAGTGCCCTTTTTCCCATAGTTTTGCAGAATTTGTCACTTCCACCGAAGAACTCAGCTTAAGACATCGGCTATCTCATCGTCCAAATCTCTGTAGATCTTCGTCCACTCTCTTCTGTGCCTATTTTTCTCCCTAAAACTCCAACTCCTCCTTTATATTATTCCACTTGCCTATAGTATACTTTTAATACAAACCTCCCACTCTCAGTTTATCCGCATATCATCAGAAAAACTTCCTAACTATCTTCTTCATTTCAGCTTTCAGCCGAGCTCCTTCGCTTGACTCCACAGACTTCACATAGTAACAGAGATCTCGCTCGGCTATTATCATTCCGAAAATTGCTTTCAATTCTTCCGATCCGAACCGCGTATCGTTTCCTCCACTGACACATCGGCTATGTACCGCTTCCAGGTAATCTTCCGCCACGTTACTTCCGAGATTGCTTCTTCTTTTATACTGATCTGCCGGGTTAAAACCCCGCCCGGAACTTACCGAAACGTCCACAGTTTCAAATCCAAGCTCGCCGCAAACTTCCCAAAGTTTTTCCCGTTCGTAGTCCGCTAAAAGCTCCCGAACGACTTCTTCTGCGTCATTTAGTCCACTTGTGCTACTTCGGGCTAGCTCTCGGCTCGGGTGTACAAACTCGTTAACTACCACAGCCACAGGCGGTATTTCTAAAGGAGAAAACGCCGAAAACTCCGAGACTTCCTCGGAACTCTCAACTTTATCCGAATCACTGCTACTGCCATTGCCGCTTACCACGGCTTTCCCGCCAGGAACTCCCCGATTGAACCGAGCATACGGCTTATACGACGAAGTATATACTAGCTTTAAATGCTCGTAGTCTGCTAGCATTTGCCGCTCCAACTCTGGAGGCACGTGCCGAACGTTGCCGTATTTCTTCCGTCTGTGTTGAGAGCTCATAGCTGCTTCGGCAGCCCGCAAAGCTTCCCGAGCTTTTGCTTCCTGTTCTAGCGCTTTAAATCGTTTCCAGGAGTTGGAAATAGAATGTTTCACGCTGTATTCGTCCGTTTCTCCTCCCAGAGTGTCTAAAGAGCCGAGGGCTTGCCGATTTTTCCCGCGTTTCAAAGATCCGAGCGGATTCCCGCGGGAAACTTTCACCCCGCATCGTTTGTAATACCGGAGAATATCGGAGAATGCACTGTGCAACGCCACATACAGAAATCGCAGGGTATCCGCCTTCCGAGCTAGGAAACGGCTGACGGCAGGAGATGCGCGGATAGCACAAACGACAGCGGAACGGAACAAATCAGGATTTGCCAGATTGTCAGAGTTCCCCTTTTGTACTTGTTCGACTATCTCGGTTATCAAATCTGTGGAGTAGTCGTACCGATCCAGTTTGTACACTACGGCGTAGACATCGATGTCCGGTCCGACTGGGCACAACGGATGAGCCGCGCCGGCTGCGTTGACTGCCACTAACGTGCGGTTTTCTATTGTTGTGACGGATTTAAGCGGCAAATCCCGTGATCCGGATCCGGTTTGTGTCTGAGTAGAAGCCGAGAAACTCGGAATTATTTCCGAATCGATTCCGGGCGTATCGACTATCTCCACAAAACACTCTCTATGCGTGACGTAATTCGCAGGGATCCGGAATCGGTGGAAATCGGAAGAACCGAAAGCGGAAGCGGAAGAGGAAGCAGCCGAGGACGCCGAAGATACGGAAGAAAGAGAGGAAATACCGGAAACAGTAGTAACAGCCGAAGAGGTCGTCCGCATAGAAGAAGCGTCGGAAAACACAGATTCCGAACCGAGGGAACCTCGGGAAACGGAAGGTTCTGCCACAGATGGACGAGAACCGGTGGAAATTTCACAATTTTGTTCCGAAACGGAAAGCGGATATTTCCCTTCAACTATCGCTTCAGATGTTTGTGTTGTCGGATAGTAAGGTTCGAGGAAAAAATCGGACTGGAGGCGAGTCATCGTGGCAGTTTTCCCTGATGCTTTCGGGCCCAGAAGGACGATTTTCAGTGGCCTTTCATCGTGGAATTTCTTGAAAAGGGTGGGGAAATCGATTTTGTAGTTGTCTAGTAATGCTGCGCAGCCGCTTGGCGGTTCCGGTGTGGCTTTCCGCCGAGGGGCGGGGGTCGAGCGGGGGGACATAGCGGAAGATGCTGAAAGAAGGAAGCTGTGGCTGAATTTTGGTTGATGTGGCTAATGTGGCTAATGTGGCTAATGTGGCTAATGTGGTTGATTGTGTTTGAACTGTTCGGCTGCCTTGTTTGATGATGAAAGAATGACGAAATTAGGATAAAGAATTGTGCTGGAAACCTGAAAGAAATCTACAGAAATACAACAACTATCTGGCACCTGACTCCTCTATCGTACCCCAAATAACCAAAATACCTCTGTAAACTAACCAAATTCACCAAATTTACCAAATTCCTACTTCTTCACCGAAAAATAAGTAACCTAACAAGATCACGACTCTCTCGAACAAATCTTCCTCTCTAGTCCATCAAAAATGTATCGCTACAGGCAATGCAGAAACTTCAACGGTGAACGAAAACCTAAAACCGAACTTCGGAAAAAGATTCAGCTGGGTTTCCAGCACGGAAAACTCCAGTAAAGTAAATTTATGTCTACGCTTCGAACGAAAAGACGTAACTGAGAGAGATTTCAGCTCATCGTTTAGAGTAAGCTATTCCGGCATATACCGAAACGGTTTATCCGAATAGGGAAGGAAATGCCACGCGTGTGGGAGGATACGTGATGTCGGGGAAGGGAGAAATGGGAAGAAAGAAGCGGAAAGGAGAGGAAAGAAGTTGCAGGAGATGACAGGAAAGTAACAAGGAATGTTTGGAAGTTTTTAGGGAGAACTATGCTCAATTTTCTAACCTCTAGGGTGTAGTTTGTTACTGTTAACAGATGATACAACGGAGAGGTGGGTGGGACAGGGATATTTAAGTTCGCGCCTAGCGTGAAACCTTATGCTTCTGAAGGTTTACCCGCAGCAGACAAGTAGAAGAGAACAAAGCAAATATATTACAATACCCCGCTTGCGAAAGGAGGAATAAGTCTTTCTGATGCATTAATTGAATAAAGGCTTCCATTTCGCAGAATTGGACTCACTCAAAACCTCTGTAACCGATAGCAACAACCGTGGCCAAACAGGGCATCTCGGCACATGTCCCATTTCGCAGGTTAACGTTTCTCTGATTCAACGGTTATTCATGACACACCTGCCTTATTAGGACATCGCGCGGACAAATTCGGCAATTACCGGACAACGGGTTCGAAATTGCCGTTCCGAAGGTGCGATTTCGGAGCAAAAAACTCGGTTGGCCGATACTCCAGTGCCGATAAAATTGCTGCCTTGATGCTCCGTTGGTTCGCAGAAAAGATAGATTAAATAATTTGGACCAGATTCTACAGTATATATGGTAAATTTTGATAAAGTATTGGAGTAGAAACTTGCCCAATTCTGCTGGAGAATCTACAATACTAAATAGCAGCTTGGGTTGGCATTATCAATATATATTCCATTATTTCCGAGTAACCCAGATATTACAGTATTCCCTACGGTTCACTGCTTCCCTGTTCTCGTATATTATACCCTTTTCCTTACTATATTAGAAATCCTCTCTTCTCCCACTATTTAATTCTCATTTCAATTCCCTTCCTTTCTTTTCTTCTCATTTCTATCATCCTCCATTTCTAACACTCGCCATTTCCACAGTCCGCTCTTCCTATCCAAGGAATATCAACGTCAAACACACAACCATAACAAAAAATCCCCATATCGTCAACAATAATGATAAATACTTGAGTATCCTCTCCCTCGGGGTCATCTCCGCTGATTCCGCACTAGATCCCATAAGCTTATATCCAAACAAACCCGGTAAAATGAAAGATATGGAAACAGACCCTGTAGCTCCTACAACTGCTAGTACAGTTTCAAAAGAATCTACTAGAACTGCAGTGAGATACGCAGCTATAAGCAATCCTGTGGTAACAGCAACGTATCTCCGCCCAGCAAGTGGCGGCAGCCTTACTTGGTCCGCGGGTAACAACGGCTGAGCCTCCTGCGCCACTCTACGTTTCCCAATTCGATCCCACAGCCACTGTAAGATGTTATTTGCGGAAATACGGCACGGATGTGCCACTAAAGGGTACGAAAACACAACCATAAGTACAAAAGCTACCCGTGCCACAGTGGAAAACACTGAAGATTCATACATAGTGATGACATTGCCTGTAACATGGGATCCAAAGGATAAATAACCTGCCATCCCTACGGTTATGTACAGAAATCCAGAAACTGCGACGGATAAAACAGCTACGCGCGCCACAGATTCCAAGCTTTTGTTTGCCGCTTCATTGATTATAGAAAACATATTCTGCTGCCCTGTGTAAGCGTATACTATAACAGGGAATGTGGAAAACACTCCTCGGGGGCTTTCCGGTTTAACCCAAGACACTGAGCCACGCTGAGCCACAGTATCCCCAATTAGGAAGTGGCCATACACTAGCAACGCCATATACGCAATAGCAGCGAGCCCAAGCAGAGATGTGAACCGTAGAGAGTCTAAATTACGTTTATAACACAGAGGAGCAATTACAACTACGACAAATACAGAAATCCACAATTCTCGGGTCAAAAGCAAAGAGGAAGACGGCAAATTCGGCACCGTAGTAGCCACAATCTGCGGTAAAAGATCTCCAACTAATATAAGATACGATACACCTACTCCAAAGCATTTAATTGCTATAGCTAAGTCAAATACTACGCCTAAAGCCGGATACGAGATTTGGGACACGGAAAAGAAAGACGCCTGGTACCGTGGGACATACTGAGATGTATAGCCTTGTAAAAAAAGTCCAAAACACGAAGTTATACCAGCAAATAGCATAAGAAACACTCCAAGCAAGATCCCATCTTTGCTCATAGCAAACGGCATAGCCAGCATCCCAGCTCCCACAATCGTTTTCAGCAGACTCACAACAGAGGAGTTGAAAGACGCCTCGGCGGCGTCGGCCGGCTTGGGCGCAGTAAGCGAGGCAACCATAGAGCGGGATAAAAAAGGGAAAACTCCGAGCGAAGGTCTACTAAGAGATTATGAGTGACTTTCTTAGGTCAAACGAGGCCAATATGTGACGGGAATTTACAGGAGGTATCAGGTAATGAGAAGGCGATATTCCTTTGTCTTCCGGGCTGTTCCGATGCTGTGTTTCCGGGTATAAATTGAGTAGAAAATGAGATATTATCGGCTTTTTTTTTCTTCACCCGGATTTCTGGCCAGAATCGCGATAAGGCGGGTTGATTAGATTTCCTAATTTGGGGGGTGTTCGCGTAATAGTTGCTTATGTCATCGGAAATAGAGGAGATAGGGACCGAGGGGCAATGTGGTCGTATAAAGTGGGTAAAGCGGGGGTTAGTGGGCGGAATATGGGTTATTTGGTGTTCTATATGGATTAAGGGGTGCAAAATGATTCTGTTTTGAAAGTGTAGGAAGTGATATGGCTCGGTTGTATGTTGTTTGTCTTTCTGTTCTCCGTTAATTCCCTCTCGGCTTCTCTCTCGGCTCCCCCCCCCGCTCGGATAATGTCTCCCGGACAGCTGGTGTTCCGGACACGCACACGACCTCTCTGAGACCTCAGTAAGTATTTGTTCTTTCGCGCCATAAGCAGCCTGTGATCATATATACGTGCATTTATAGTTACTTTTAGGCCCATTATTCACTATTATACATCACAATACCACTCTATACCCCTCAGTACTGCCATACACTCCACACTCTTGCCTTCCCTCCCAGCGACCGCACATCGCATCTCCTCTTGCTCTGTCCGAAAGATTCTTCATGTCCGGTTAAGCTTTTCCGTATCGTCCGACTGGAAAGCGCAGTTTTATGACATTTTTTTCGCATATTCGGTGACAAATTACGGGGTATTCGTAATATACGGGGACTATAAACGATATTTACCTACTCAGATGGTCATAAAAACGTCTCCAGTATCAGCAAAAAACCCCACTGCACGCAGCAAACCGCGTAAAGCGAGTTGTGGCGTCTGCAATCACTGAGTAGTGGAGGCTCGGAAAAGCTCGGGAGTCAGCTGGAAGTGTAGAGGAAAATTCGGGGAAATCGGACGGATATTTGTACTCTAATGGCACTTATCGGCTCGGAGTGCGGGGGAGTTGAGCGTGAAGTGCTCACAGAGAAGGAGGAAGACGGGAATGAGACATGTGACAAGAGTGGTTTATTGAATAGTGGAGAAGCGGGGTATTCTGGGGCAAATTCTACTGTGGATGGACCTTCTATGAACTTTGCGGCTGATCCGTTGATACCCGGAGAATGTAGTAGTCATTCGGATCCTACGAATGTTGAGAACTGGATTGATCAATCTAGTCCTCAGCCTGTAATACCGGCACCTATTGAGCCATATTTGGACCCACCAGAGAACTTCAGTCACGTGGTGGGCCGAATATTCAGGAGTTCTTTTCCGAGGGTTGAAAACTTTGAATTTTTAAAGACTTTGAAGCTGAAATCAATTCTGTATGTGATAATATAGTATATGGAGTGGGATGATGGAAAACTGGTGATACTGAGTAGTATAGACTTCTAACTCGTCAGAATTCTCATTCCTGAGCAGTACCCCGAGGAAAATCTACAGTTTATGAGGGAGAATAATATACAAGTACTGCAAGTTGGGATGTCAGGCAATAAAGAGCCTTTTGTTAACGGTAAGTGATAGGAGAAGGCGGGAAAGCCGAGATCGGGATAGGTGAATTAATGATGACGTGATCGGGAATGTTGGAGTGGGTGTTATCGTGATGAGATTCGATGTCCATATCCGACAGGCCGAGGCAGGGAATATTCGGCTGATATTCGGCTGTAAAAGACGATAGAAGACAGTATTTGATAGGAAAAAACTGCAGCGGATCACATAGGAATCAAAGGCCTTGAAATACGCTCATACTACTTCCTGCTTCTTCAACGATAAACCCTTTACTAACATCCCCAGTATCGCACGAAACTATCACGAAAGCTCTTGAGATTGCAATAAATCCTGAAAATCATCCATTGCTGATACACTGCAACAGAGGGAAAGTAAGTTGCAAACACCCAAAATGAGCTTTAAAGCTCCATCTCTTGTTACTCTGTGATTCTAACATATCAGCATCGTACTGGTTGCCTTGTAGGGTGCATTAGAAGGCTACAAAAATGGTCCTTAACAATGATATTTGATGAATATCGCAAATTTGCCAACCCAAAGGCCAGGCCTCTGGATCAGCAGCTCATAGAACTGTACGATGAATCTCATATCTTGAAAACAGCTCAGGAAAGGAACTGGCTGCCCATAGAATGGTAACTACAAATCATATACAACAAAATAGCTTCCAAGCTTTTATTAATGACAAATAACAAATGCTTTATACACTATCGCCTCCCATAACGTGCGGCGTGAAGAAACGGCTACCATAGGTGAGTCCATTGACAAGAGAATAGGAAGCGAGTAGCAAAGTAGAGATTCTAGGATGTTTAATAGCATTTCCACCATAGGATATGAGGTAAAGGAAACTCCAGGCTGGTTAAATAGTGAAGAAATGTTAGCATAATGAATAGTAGAGAGTGTATAAGATGTGAAATTCCATAAATTCCATAAATTACGCAAATTCCTTAAAATCCTATAAATTTCCACTCTATACTTACCAGAATTGAATCCTGCGCCGTTTTCAATGTCTCCATCATACATAATCCATGCTGTACCGGGTTAGTACTTTGAAATAGGAGTATATTACATCAATAAAACAAGGAAAAAGGGCTCCTACGTACATCCGAGAGCGAAAACTCCACTGTATCCGTAAGCCATCATACGGTTTGGTTTAACAAACGGTTTCTGGGGCATTTTAGATGATCCATAAAGGAATACTAGAAGGTTAGAAAGTGAATAATAAGCAATAGGAATAGGAAGCAATAGGAAGCAAGCAAGCAACCCCATCTTTTACTCACGTGCAGCAGACATTGCGCCTGATAGTATTGGGGTATTCCCGAGAGCTTTCAAGTGCTCAATCGGCGATACAACTGGCGGAGGGGCTGAAGAAGCCGAAGCTGGTGGAGCTGGGGTGGAAGCATTTGAGGAGTCCATAGGAGGGGCAGGAGTGATTGCTGACATTTCTGAGTTGTTTAATAAGAACCAAAGTACTGTTATGATACCAATTGCTTAGCTGTTAACCCAGAAGTTCAGTCGTAGTTCAGAAAATAAAGATATCAGGCCTGGAGTTGCTTTGTATGATAGATAGACAGGAAGGTCTATTGAGGGAATCAGTAGTTCTGAGAGGATATCTGCTGAACGGGGGGTATTCTGGTAATTTCCTCGGGGATCTAAGCAGTTTCAAGCGTTATATAGCAGAGAATACTATTACAATATCACATTTCTGATCTCTTTTCTCAGAATATCTCTACTCTTTGATCTCTTAGAAGAGCTGGTTCGATGGATAGACGGTTAAGCCATTACGTCATCTTGTCGTTTGGATCTCTTGTGACCCCCCCCTTATGTACACTTCGGGTCTCCGCGTGGGTCGGAAAGAGGTAGTGAGATGAGATCCGAAGTTCTCGGAGGTGTCCCGAGGCTATAGGAGAGGGGAGAAGTGAATAGCGATAGAAGAAGGTATATTTATGCATATATTTGGGTAAAAGGTTGGTCTGGTGGTAGATTTGAGTAGCTTAGTTGTATATTTGAGGTATTTTGGTGTTCCTGGCTGGCTTTGGAGGGTTTTAGGTGAGTTGTAAGTCATTTGAGTGGTGTTTCTGTAGGTCCATAAGGGTACGGAAGGCTTGAATAAAGGGTAATTAGTGTGTAGGATAGTATTAGGAGTGTATAATCAGTGTTTAGGAAAGTATTATTAGATGTATATTGATTATATGAGTATATCAGTTGTAGGGTTTGTATACTGTAGTGACTGGAGAGCTATTCAGACGGTTTAGTAGAAACAGTCGAAACGCTTATATGGAGTTTTTATATTTGCATATGTATATAAAGAAATGAGCAGCACCTATGAATCTCAACGAGGATAATATGATAGTAAAAGTAGGGGTAGAGTAGTAATAATAGTAATAATACTATGGTAGTAATAACAGTAATAATCGTATTGATAATACAATATATAATACTATGGTAGTAATAACATTAATAATCGTATTGATAGTAATAATCGTATCGATAGAACAGTGTATAATAGTAATAATAATGATAGTATACCATATACCCCACACCCCTCCTTCCTACTACTAACGGCAGACCTACACTACAAATTTCAATCCTTATATGCGATTCAGATACCATTTAATCACCTAAAATACAATTACAACCCATATAACCTGATATCTTATATAAGTAAGCATACATAACCAAATAACCGAGCCAAAATTAAGTCGTGAAAACTAAATAAACGACACTTAAGCTCTCTCACCTCTGAGACGTCTAGCAAGCTGAATATCCTTCTTCTGAATAGTAACTCTCTTGGCATGAATAGCGCACAAATTTGTATCTTCAAACAGGGAAACCAAGTAAGCTTCAACGGATTCCTGAAGGGCTCCAATAGCAGAAGACTGGAATCTCAAATCATTCTTATAATCCTGAGCAATTTCACGAACAAGTCTCTGGAAAGGCAGCTTTCTAATCAGCAATTCAGTAGATTTCTGAAATCTTCGAATTTCACGAAGGGCAACAGTACCAGGCTTATATCTGTGAGGTTTCTTTACACCACCAGTTGTAGGGGCAGATTTTCTAGCAGCTTTAGAAGCCAGCTGCTTTCTAGGAGCTTTGCCACCAGTGGACTTTCTTGCAGTTTGCTTAGTTCTTGCCATTTTGTTTGATTATAATATATATATTATAATATTCTGTTGTTATTATCAGTTGATATAACTATAACAGAATTAAATATATAACAATATATCAAATATATTATATAAACAATAAGAAGAAAAAGAAATAAAGAAAAAGGAGGAAAAGAGGGGGAAATGGGGTTTATTAACAAATTTCTACACTTAAATTTACTCACATTTTTCTATTAAATTCCCTCAATGTAAACAATTCATTTTAACGGACAAACAAGTAATTTTTACTGGGCCACTCACTTTATTCGCCCACTCATTTTATGTATACATTAAAATCTAAAATATCACCCATTTTTTATCGCAATTCCGCATAGTAAAAATCATCATAGAAAATGGGTCATTTTTGATAAAATGTAGCGTTGAGAGGCCAAACTTTAATTCCCGAACTACGGGAGGGGGGAATGCGGGAGACTCGGGAGCGGAAGATAGCGGGGGAGGAACGGAAGGGAGAATGAGGCAGTGGAGGGGGATATTTGGTATATGGATGGTGGTATATGATATTTAGGGTGTAAGGGAAGATGATAGAGGAGTAGAATTGCTCAGAAATGGTTGTTGAATGGTCGTTTAATGGTTGTTGAATGGTTGATGTGGTTCGTTATAGCTTATGGTGCGGTGTAAGGACCCCCTGATATGGGACGCAGAACAGACAGCCAGTTAATACGGATTAAGTAATTCAGCATAGAATGATGTTTATTTCAGCTATTTCTGGCGCATAGCTATTCATTTCTCTGTTTAGATATTACTATTTTTCCTCATTAATTCACTCCGCTACCGCTACACGTCATATCCTATCCCGCCCTTCCGATACGGCTCGGGATGCGCCCCCGGAGCGCGGATCCGTAAACGGAAATATTCATCATGTAAGGGCCGTACTGCATACTACTCCCCAGCGCGTAGAACACAGCACTAACAACGACTGTCCGGATACGTGCTTACGCCCCCAACCTTATTCCCAATCCGGCAATCGCCAGATTAAGGTTGGCGATAAGTTTTACTTCCCCTTCCGGCCAGCGGGAGACGCCAAGTCTCGACATACAAGCCAAATTCACCCATTTACTATGGGCTTTCAGATTCCGTTTAACGCAGAGTAAACATTCGGTATCTTTTCGCTGTTTACGTCGATAGTTTTTACGCCAGTAACATGACGCTGTCCGGTAGACTGGTGTCCGGTTGGTTGTAAGATTCCCACGGAACGTCGTTCGCCGCATTGAAATGAGTGTAATGCCGTTTATTCAGTATGATGTTTACAGTGTAGTTTAGAAATGCGGTAATTACGGTAATTTGCAGTTGGAATATTGGGGAATAACGTGAAATTGCCCTCACAGTAAAATCCTTATATACTGTGGATCCCCCGTTGAATGTACTTTGCCCTGTTTCCTTGATTCTTTTACACATTTCTTTCCTGTTTTCTTCTTCTTTTTCTTCTTTTTTTCCTCTCTATATATTGAATATCAAGTTAATATTCAAGTTATAATCAACAGTAATATTCAAAAATGTCTGGCAGAGGTAAAGGAGGAAAAGGACTCGGAAAATCGTAAGTTATATAGAACAAAGAGTGGATATATAGAGTAAAAATTGATTTTACCGTTATACAACTATACAGCTATACAATGAAGATATACTAACAGATTCAGCGGCGCCAAGCGTCATAGAAAGATTCTTCGTGATAACATTCAGGGTATCACTAAGCCTGCTATCAGAAGACTTGCACGAAGAGGTGGTGTAAAGCGTATTTCTGCTCTTATTTACGAAGAAGTCAGAGGGGTTTTGAAATCCTTCTTGGAATCAGTTATTAGAGACGCTGTTACATACACTGAGCACGCAAAGAGAAAGACTGTTACGTCTCTTGATGTTGTTTACGCTTTGAAGAGACAAGGAAGAACTCTGTACGGTTTTGGTGGTTAGGTTATGTTTTAGTTGTATTATATTATATTATATTGGTTATTAATTGATTAAATTTGTAATGATTTGATAGTAGGATAGTTGTAGTTGGATATGGGGGTTGTAAGGGGGTTGTATGCTAATCCTGTGTAGATATGGTGTATTCTGGTGTATTATGGTATATTATGGTATTGTATGTTGCCTTATAGTGTTGATTTATTGTGTATTGTATATTGATGCTCTATTGTAATATATATTGCTTCATTATTGTATGGTATTGTAATGTATTCTGATCGTATACTATACTGTGTTAGAGTATTGTATGTTCATACTATAGAGGATCATTTTGAATATAGGTGGATCCTGTATAGTACGTATAGTATGTATAGTATATATGTCTATTTTATAGTATTCAATTATCTTCTATAATATGTTGATATATTGTCTCGTATAATTCTGTATAGAATGTTATAGTATTGTATGTTCACTTTGTATAGAATGTTATAGTATTGTAGGTCGATCCTGTATGTATTATCAATGTATTGAAATGTGATCTCATTCCTGTATATTATACTGTATAGTATCCTAGATTATACTCCTATATATCCTATCCTCTCATTCTATCGTATCTTCCCATAATATCTTGTAGTATAGTATCTTCTCACCTGTAGTATTGTAGTTCATCTCCTCTCCTATATATCCTGTGGTATTTTCGTTCCTATATGTCCTATAGTATCTTCCCTTCTATGGTATCTTCTCTTCTATAGTATCCTATAGCAGCTTCTACCCTCTAATACTTCTCTTTTATAGTATCTTCTATCCTATCCTATAGTATCTAATTTATCTTTTCTCCTATATATCCTTTAGCATCTTCTATCCCATAGTACCTCCTATCCTCTAATATCTTCTCTCCTATTACTTCCTCTCCTATAGTATCTCCCTCTTCTCCTATCAACATCTTCCCTATAATTCCCTCCTTCCCTCCTTCCCTCCTTCCCTCCTTCCCTCCTTCCCTCCTTCCCTCCTTCCCTCCTACACATTCATAGCAGTTTAAGCATTATTATTATCGCACTATCATCTATATACTCTCTAGTAACTCTTTCCAATTCCTGAAACAACCAGAATCTGAATCCTCAATCTCACTAATACTAGGATCACATTTACAGTGACATCCTGAGCCATAATCAGTTGGAGAATCGAAAGCTGCCCAGAACTTATTCTGTTTTGCATCTATTTTATCACGAGAATAAGGCATAAACTTCGTTTGCTTTGATCTATCAGCATTTGCAGGGCAGTGACCAATTGTAGAATGTCTATAGCCAATATCACGGAAATAATGAACTTGCTTTGGTTCTAAAAACATCCCCACAGCTAGTGAATGAATTGGTGCATCACCCCATCTTTCTTTCCAGAATCCACCTGATTCATCAAGATATTTGAAATAGGCTTCATACTGCTCAGATCTGAAGAAATCTAATCTAGCAATCTCGAAATTACTCCAAAAATGACATAGATTATACTCTTCACCTTCAATATCATATCTATCAACTTCTTTTAGCCGATTATACATACTTAAGAGACTTAATTCGTTCTTTGTAAGAGCTCTTGAACCACTTCTTTCTAATTTAGCTAATATTCTTCCTATTCTCTTCTCAGTTTTCTCTTCTTCTTTCTTTTTATTCAATTCATCAAGCATCTTTGGCATATCATCTTCATACCTAGCCATTGGATCCTTTGGTACTAAAAACATTTCCCACGTTTTAGCAGGTTTAATTCCTTGTTTCTTCATAAAAGCTTTCGTGTATCGGAATAAATTTGGAACAGTTGATGCTAATTCTTTCAATGCTACAGTGAATCCATACACTTTACCATTTTTCTCCATCTCTAAGAAAGGATCATAGGTTATATCACAGAAATAATCCACTTCAGGTTCAATACGCCAAAACCAATCATACCCTTGTAATAATGGATGCTTATAAAATGATCCACTGTAGAATCTACACATTAAATGATAGCTTCTCATACCTCCGTACATAAGTCCGCGATCTCCTTGATGTTGGATTCCTTCTACTACGGCCTCTGGGTCAGCTGAAGGCGGGAATTCCCATAATTCCTGATCTACGACTCCAAATTCGACTTTTGCGTTAGTTAAATTACGAATAGTCGACATAAAATTATCGTCAAACTCCTCGTCGTTTAGGAAAACATAAGGATAGTTGAACCATCGGTTGAAATGTCTTTCTAGTGATCTTACAGACTGCGCCACACCTTTCGCTTCCGAATTACGTGCTAACATCATTAATACCGCATTTGCCCGTGGCGCAGCAGCTGCTTCCGCTTCCACATCTCGGCATCCTACGGAAAATGGTGAATCCAGCGGGTGGCTGAACTCTTGATGGGAAAAATGATACCGTGGGAGATCGTGGTTGCCTGTGAGGGTAATTATGAGTTTTACAATAAGGAATATCACTGTAATCAATGCTAACAGTAAAGCAGTTAACTGTGTGCCATTCCCGCGGGTTTTCCGGTTGAATTTCCCGAGCAGAGTCCGCGGGCCGTCGTCTGTGAACCCCGTGGCGCGGGTAAATCTCCAGAGGAGGCGACGGAGCCTGTGAGATATGCCGAACATTGGAAGTATGAATGAGGGGGTAGAAAAAAAAAAAAAAATGCGAAAAGGTTGAGATTATCGGGGATAAATCGATTAAAAAGCGGGGAAAATGGTGAAAATAATCCGCGAATAGGTTGAATATGCTGGGAAATGCCGAAATAAATAAGAAATTACCGAGGAATTCCGAGATTTCCCGAGGAATTCAGATTGATATAAATGATTTAACGAGTAACTCTTCACGTAGTTACGGTAAATATCCTTCAATCGACAGCGGAATGCAGATTGAAACCCCAAGAACCGGGCAGAAATACTCCAGCAACGTGTGGCTGCCAGCTGGGGATCTCAGTGGTAGATTTGAGGTCTCAAACTGGATTTTGAAAAGGTGAGGAAACCAGATGGAAGGAAAATCAGCATAGACTAGCGTTATAGAGAGTGAAACCACCACCCAGGAGCAAGGAAACGGGCAGGAATTCCACAGGCAGGAAGCCGGGATGTTCTGCTTCTTCAGAAGTGTGAAACAATTGCGGATTTTACCGCTTTTGCTCGTTTTTCACTGAGATAGGCTCAGGCTTAACCAGATGATTTTGAGGATTAGCTGGCGATTTGTGTTATCAAATGCCGGATATGGGACTTTCCGAGCCGGCAGCTGAGATATCAGCACTTATTCCGTCTCTGGTATTCGGGTTTTTACTTTAAAAAGCTGATATTTCCTTTGTTTTACAGACTTTTATTGATTCATCTCTGAGAGATGTACGAAATTTGCTTTCATTTCTCAGAATTTCGACTACACGCGACGGAATAACGTTTATGCATGTGAAAGCTTAAATTGGGGGACGGAGTGAGACGCAGGGGTCGGAGACGTGAGTGAGAGGTGAGATTATACAGGGAAGGAAGGGTTCTATTGAGTGGAAAATACACAAGTTATAAATGTGAATGCGGTATATATATTATGGCTGAGATCTGGAGAGATTAGAGCACAGGAAGGTGATATTAGACTAGGGTAGTTGAATCCTGAGATGGCTGGAGGAAGCTGCATGTTGCTGCAAGGTCCTGCAGAGTAGTGTCTTGTTTGCTCAAATAGGAAAAATTGTTCTGCAGGAAATCCCGAGATTCGAAGTTTATTTTGAGGCGCGCCTTTGCGAGACGGGAGAAAAGCGGAGGAGTGGGAAAAAGAAGAGTTTCAAAGCTGTTAAAGGCTCCGAAAGGGCTCAAAAGTGATACTAGAAGATCGAAAATGCTCTGTAGGTTGTCCTCAGATAGCACGAAGAACTAGAATCGCCGGAAAATCCGTATAGTACTAGATTCTCCAGCTTACAAAGCGTTTTCCACACTATACAACCCCACTGTAGGCCCCAGCGCACGCGTGTACACTACTTTTATTACCAAAAATGACTAATAAACTGCCAATTCTACAGTGCCAAACACTCCATTATCCATTATCTATCTACTCGCCATTTCCACTGAAATGATATTCCGCGCATCCCACTGCCTCGCAACTTCACGTCTCCTCTTATCCGCCTTTCCGCCGGGTAAGTTTGGTTTTCCCATCTCACCGTTTTTTCTGGTTGATAAGAAATCCTGTGATACGCGGAGAAACTACGGAATATCCGAGTTATACCGCTTTTGTCCCAACTTCGGAGCACCACAGACGGGCCAATGAGCACAGAAACCCCCTCTGACACATTTGTCGTTTATTAGAATCCCGCCAGGCCGACGTAGCAGCCTTTTAACCGCAGTTTTCTGCTCATAGAAGCTCCCTTTAAGCTATAAAATCTATAAAATCTATAAAATCGGCAATATGGCAGGTGAAAAATTATACGACGGAGAAATGAGAGCCACAAACGGCCATTCCGGTGGCGCAGCATCCGACGGGATGTACGTAAGCAAGAAGGACAAACGCAGACTCAATATAAGCACGAAATTAGAAAGAATGAGCGAAGTCTTTGAACAGGAAAGAGACCAGCATTATCGGCTAATGCTGCATAATCTACAGAAAACGCTAGCAACAATGCATAGCGGGACCAACAAAGTGTTTATAGAACACCTGACTGACCTGGAAGAGATCCGAGACTACGAATTAATCCGGCTAAGACTATGGGAGAAATATCAACTGGAAATGAATGAAAAAATATTCAACGAAGAACTGGACGCTGCTAATGAAGAACACGAAAACTCGGTAAAACTGATGAAGGAGAAACTCTATGAACGGATCGAGAAACAGATGAAACGGCTGAAAGAGGATAAAGCATTGTTAGACGTAGCAAATGATCATTCGTATTTCCTGTCTAGTAGTTATAATCTGAGATCTCCAAGTTCCCCCGGGTCCAGCTATGAACGGAGAAGTCTGAGGAGACGCAACGAGTATTTGGACGACAGCACGGGGCTGTCAGCGGATTCCAGTGTGAAGAAAAGACGTGGGAATGGGAATGGGAATAGGAATGGGAATGGGAATGGATATAGGAGTGGTAGTCGCTATGGCAGCGGAGGAGGGAGTACAGCTGCGAGCGGAGACGATCAGAAGGTGTCAGATTCGGATTCGCTGCAGGGGATTTTGGCGAAAAGACGGAATGAGCAGCGGACTCATAGTGTTAATCCACATGGACATAGGAGTGGAAAAGCGTATAATGGGGTATCAGCTTTGAAGCCTGAGGAGGTGAATGATGATTTGGTGATTCTGCGGCAGGCGATAATTGATGCTACTGGGAAGAAAGCTGAGGGGAGTTGAGGTATAGGGAGGAATAGGGAGGAGTAGGGAGGAGTAGAGAGGAATGGGGAGTCTTTTCTGGGAGGAATGTAATGATATTGGGTGTATAAAATGGAATACAATAGTTTAATGGAGTTCTGGTAGGGTTTGATGAATTGTAGGAGGTGCTAGAAGGATTTATGGAGCGGGTTAGCGGGGTTAGCGGGGTTTAGCGGGGTTTAGAGGGCTCAGATAGTAAGTATGAGATATTGAATGACGTGATCAGAAAATGGTTCAGAGGGGGGATGGGCGATTATTAATAATTATTAAGGATTATGTGATCAGGAAATGGATCTATATGACTGCATACGCTGATTCAGTGTGATGTCTGCTGTGAGGCAATCAGGGGGAAATGCATCGGGGATTTCAGGTAGTTTACACTGCTGAACCTGGCAGAAGAAGTCTTTAGGTGTCTGCAGCCCGAGGCCAGATTTCGGTCCTTCTGTGGTGTTCCGCGTGACGTACAGGACGCTAACAACTTCGGAACGGCATTTCGGGGTTGCAGGCTGTCACAGCTTTGACGCAGCCTGGATCTCTTCGCTATAGGAAATCAGGAGAGTGCGGTACTGGGGAAAAGAATATTTCGGATTTACCGAATCTCCGACTTTGAGTCTCTTCTTGAGTATTACTGATTGCCTCGAAATAAGCTTAAGGTTTATATTATAAACTCATTACAAAGCATTTAAAGTTTGCGACCGAAGCTCCGAGAAACTAAATATGTGAATCAAGTGAAGGGAATAACGAGCAGAAAAGAGCCAATACTGCGGGAAAACATAAGAAAGGTAAACTGAGATCAAATATGCGATATTTGTTGACACTGCGGACGTAATTTCATGACTTATAACCTTCCAATTATATCTAGATAACTGGACAAGCTGCTCGCCTAATGCATCACTAACCAGAACTCTATTTCCCGTTGCGGCAAGGATCCAAATTAAACTTTCAACGCTTATACCTTAATCGGACTGCATCAAATTGCAAAGAACAGCAACATTTCGCCAATTCCCTGTTATATAAAGAGCCTTCCAATCCTGATTCCATGCTTACAGACCTCCTAATAACACATTCTACTATCCTATATTAACCGGTAGTTGCCCTTCAGCCCCAGGAAACCCCAGCGAACCCCATAAAGCTACAACTTGTCAACCAGCCATGTCTGCATTCCTGAAAACTCTCTTCGCCAGAAGAACAATCTACGAACTGAAAAATACACTCCCCGAGGGTGTCTCTATTGAGGATGTTCAGTCTATAGTACAGGATATCGTTAAAAACATTCCTACGGCTTTCAATTCTCAAACTATTAGAGCTGTGATCATTACAGGAGAAACTCATAAAGCTGCTTGGGATGCCTGCGTGAAAGTTATTCCCCCTGAGTCCTACGGGTATCAGAGGGCTGTGAAATGCCGTGATGAGGCTTACGGTTCCGTACTGTTCTTTGATGACAGTACTGCTATTAAGAAACTGCAGGAACAGTTTGCAGCATATGCATCTGAGTTCCCTACTTTCGCTGCTGCTTCTAATGGAGCAGCTCAGATTGCAGCTTGGGCTGCTTTAGAAGAGATTGGATTAGGTGCTAATTTACAGCATTACAATCCTTTAGTTAGACAGTCATTGGGCGATAAAGTACCAGAAGATTGGAATTTAGTTGCTCAGTTAGTTTTCGGAACTCCGAACGGCGCGCCACCTGAGAAGACTTTTATTGAGAATCCTGTTAAGATTCTGAATTAGATGATAGAGGAATTTATAAAAGATGATTAATAAGATATTGATTAAAATGATTCACTTGAATGATTTAAATGATTGATTTGTTCATGCAGTTTATATGCAGGTCAACGCAGGATCATGTACACCCATGCACATGCATGCACTCTCATGTACTGTCCTGCACTTATTTAAACTCACATAAACTCTATTTCCCAAAGGGTAAAAATTTATCCAGTAGCGAATTTCGCATTCCATCATTTTATAAACAATTCAGCCCCTCTTTTCCGCTTTATCGCTTCATTTTCACGGCTTTCCCTTGGAGATTCCAATTCTTGGGACTACTATTATGCTAAAAACCCCGAATATTACCTACAATTCCGAGGTTTTCACCTTTATTTATCATGGATTCTGAGTCTCATACAAATCGGCTTTCTGCCGAGTTTTCCTCTTTATTATTGCGTTTTTCGTCATTTTTCACCTCACATTTCCGCCTTTCCGTTCTCCGAGATTACGCTATCGGAATTCCTACAGTAAGTTCTCCGTTCCGTTCCCTTCTGTTCCGTTCCGAACCATTCCGTTCCGCTTTATCCCGAATCTCCTACTAACTACCCCGCAGGGCATCAAACTGTGCCTCCCGCATCTCTTCCTATGCTACGTGCTTATCCCGCTCGGCATTGCCGTCTGCCTTGCGCTTTTGTACGGCATTAACGCTTGTATTCTCCGAATCGGCTTTACTTTCCCCGCTTCTGTACTCGCTATGATGATCCTTTTCCTATTACTTACCGTCTCATCCCGTTTTTGTAACAGGAAACGGGTATCCCGAGCCGTTTCCGTTATTGACGTTCCGCTCGGGTTTGCATTGCGGTGGATTAACGTTGTGTTTACCCCTGCGTTTATTACGTTAGCGCTAGCGGATCCCGTGACGGTTCGGGAAGGTGGGGCGATAGCGGGGTTGTTTATAGCGGGGTATTTGGTTACAATGGCGGCATGTGCGTATTTAGTGGTTGCTGTGCAGCGGGTTTTCCGAGTTCGGAAGCTGAGAGAGGGGGAGGAGGAGGAGGAGGTGGTGGTGGTGGAAGAAATAGAGTTGGAGCCGGTTGAGGGGCGTGGCGGGGCTGATGGCGGGGTAGATTCCGTTTCTGGAGAGAATGGAGGCGGGGTAGGTTCCGATTCTAGTGAATTTGTGGCTAGAATGTCGGCAGATTCGGCAGATTTAACGGATTTTACCGAATTTGCCGAATGGACGGAAACAGAGGCGGAAACGGGAGCGGAAACGGGAGCGGAAGCGGAAGCGGGAGAGGCGGATAAAAGCGGGATTTCATTTAATTCTGTTGCCACAATTACAAGTTCCGATTCAACCACAAATACTTCTGATTCAACCACAAATACTTTATCACCTAATTCAGCAATTTCAGCCACATTTATCGCCACACATATCGATACTATCATTTATTTCTCACTATTTATTGCTGGCTGCGCCACATTTTTCACTACCGGCTGCGCCACAATAGCAGATATCTCACTAGTAGTTTTACTATTCCGTGCCGCTTGCCGATTACCTCCACAAATTACCCGATTTGCTCATCCGATCCTCGTATCTTCCGCTTTATCCGTTTTTGTAATGTTTCTACTCTCGGAAGCACACAAAACAACACTAACGGAACACTTAAAAGCATTTAAAACGGGCCGAACTTACCTAAAAATTACAAACACAAACTTAGGATTCCCCGGAGCCGGAGATTTACTCGGAAGTTTATTAGACGTTTCAATTGTGGCACTTTCGGTACCAATGTATACACATAGACAAGAGTTACAAAGACATTGGATTGCCTTAGTGGTCCCAACAGCGGTTATCGGCTCGGCATGTTTCTGGTTATACCCTTTAATAGCGTGGCAATTCGGTATTTCCGGGCCGAGATCAGTTGCATTTGTATCACGTAATGTAACTTTAGCGCTCGGTGTTCCACTTGTGGAGCTTTTAGATGGTTCTGTGTCACTTGCGGCGGTTACAGGAATTCTTACAGGAATTCTCGGAGTTTTATTCGGCGGATTTCTGTTGGGACCACGGGTTTTGCGGATAAAATCTGATGATTTTGTAACTCGCGGAGTTACTTTAGGTTTGAATTCAAGCGCCGTTGCCACGGCACATTTACTTTCTGTGGATCCGAGGGCTGCAGCGCTTAGTAGTTTATCTTTTGTGTTATATGGGACGTATTTGTTGGTGTTGGCGGCGATACCGCCGGTTGCCGAGGCGCTTAGAAGGATTGTTGGCATGTGAAAGTAGGGAATGTGGGGTTAAAAACGGATATTAGAAAAGAATCGGACAAGATGACGGAACAAAAGCGGAGAAGATGGCGGACCAAACGGAGAAGATGGCGGACCGAAACAATATAAATCGGAAAAGATATTTCTCCGCATTCTGATAATCTTCTCCTCGATTATCCCATCAAATCTTCCATTATATCGTCTATTTTGAACGATTTTATTCAATCCCGATGGCACCGCGTGACTGCCGCAATTCGGCTCGGAATTTGTAAACTTCAGTTTAATCAAATCGCTTTTGTGGCCATTCGGTATTCTTTAGGTAATTGTGACACATTTCGGCATAATCCGTTCCCGAATTCTCGGCATTTTATATGTGTGTCAATGCATGTCAATGTATGTCATTTCATAGTTGATATTTGCACTGCCTAGTCACTGTCTAGTCACAGCATTCGGCAATCTTCGGAATTGCTTGACACTGCCTTGACACTGCCTAGTCACTGCCTAGTCACTGCCTAGTCACTGCCTAGTCACTGCCTAGACACAGCTTTCGGCACTTTTAACCGCCTTCGACAATGCCTAGATACAGCTTGTATTTCCTAGTCATTGCCATTCACTGCTTAGTTCTTCGGCACTGCCTGTCATTGCCTGTCACTGCCTGTCACTGCCTTCGGCATTTTCGGTAACTTTCGGCAACCTTAAAAACCTCATAAAACAACCACAAGAACTAACAAAACAATAAAACACAAAATACTCACAATTGACATTAAAATAACTGAACTACCAGCCGTTCGGAAGTACACAAACCTATTTGCGTCATCTTTATATATAGAATCTACCTGATTCTTCCGATAAAGTCCGATAAGTAACACAATTGATCCGTAAAATGTGTACAAAGTGCCAATAGGTATAAATTCTCGGCTAAACATCTTTAAAATCATTAAAGCTTTTGTACTATGTTAGTGGGGCAAAGAGGGGCAAAGAGGGGCAAAGCGGGGTAGCGGGGTAACTTCGGAATAAAATTTTTAACTTACACAAAGACAGTAGTGAAATACCAGCCCGAATATAAGCGCCATCGTAGGTTCGTTGGTGAGCTCTGACGTCGAGTTTCTTCGTGTTTGTGAGGGTGAGGAATTCATCCGGGTTATAAGAACGTGATTGTGTACGTAGGAGTCTTCGGCGGAGCATTGTGGGGTAATGAGGGGTAATGAGGGGTATGGAGGGGTTGGAAAAGTTGGAATAGTGAGGGGTTGAAGGCTGGAAATGGGGATTTATAATGAAGATAAATCGTTGATAATGAAGGATGAGGGAATTGAAGGGGGGGTCAAATGATGACGTAAACATTTATTTGGGAATAGGGGGAGATGTGGAACTTATTTTATGATGAGGTAATCGGTTAATAATGATGTATTGAAGTATAAGAGTGTAGGCGAATATGCCTTTGTGAATAGCTGGATGAAGCTGAATTAGAGATACTTGAGGGGGAAATTAGTAAAGATAATTGGGAGATAGGTGGGGGTTTATTTATAAAACGCGTAGATGTGTTATTGTTGAAATAATCATTTCTACGGAGAGTTCCAAGTGTCCAATAATAGGGGTAAAGAGTGAGTGTGCAATTAGGTTCTATTAATGTCCTAATTAGGAAAGACATACATGAATATGCATAAGCATGCATATCGGAAACTATATAACAAGGCGCACAGAAATTAACAGTCGAATAGTCAGGCTTTTCTTCTACTAGTTGAAAAATTGATTAGCAGAACAGATAATTAAGCAGTTAAATACAGTATAAACAATTGAATATTGCTGAAAAGTATGTAATTATACGAATGTAATTGTTATTGATCCTTGGACTATGTTCTCCGGAAATCACATCATCGTTTCCGTAATTTATAAGGTGTGGAAAAATAAAGTTGACACTTCGTTTATAACCCTGCATACACCTGCATATTTATCCGAAACTCTATTGTTAATCCGAAATTTAATAAAATCTCGGCATTCTCGGTATTTTTCGGCATTATTATGAACTTTTAAACATCAAATTTCATACATACAACAATCAAATATTTCCTAAACTGATATCCTCAAAGGTTTATCACTTTCACGACTGTTATCACCCTCAAAATCTACAAATCACTCCAGAATCTCATTAAGTCACTCACTGAGCACTTCAACTATCATTAAACTAAGAAAAAAAGGAATAAAATGATAAAAACTGTAACCATACTATACACAATAAAGTGTACACTATAACTTCAATTGCTTATACTTAATTTACAGTATCCTGAGTACCCCTCGGCTCTAAATCGTTTAGTGGCTTCTCCGAATTCTCCGAAAATGTGGGGTAAGCATCCTTCTGTGGCGGTAAATCTTGCGTACTAGTTTGAGTAACATTTGTACTAGTATGAGTTAAAATATGCTGCACCATACTGCCATCATAAGTCTCAGGCGGGTATCCCTTTCGTGGTCTATCGGGGACATAAAATCTTAAATCAATACGGAAAATAAGCCACAATACGAGAACAATGAGTTCTAATGCTCCGTACAACACGTACATAACCACTGGTTTGTAAATCCAAGAGCATTCTGGGATTCCAGCGGCTCCGCCATTCATTTCATTCATAAACAATGAAGCAGCACGGAAGCAGGCACCAATTAGTAGTAAAACAGATGTTAAAACAATGAGTAAAACACTTGTATTGTGTTTTAATCCCAATTGTGATGGATTTGGCTGTTCATATGCTTCAAAATCAGGCACCATATGAGTATTAATACTCTGAGTTGGATGGTCCGATGACGTAATCACCCGCATTGCATCAGCCATAGGATTGTGATCATCTTCATCACCTTTTGTACTACCATTATCTGCCAACATACTTTTAGGCATTTTTTTGTACACAATAACCTGTGATCCCTTTTCCACATAGTAAAAAGTGCTAAAACTGCGAATCCAAAACGGTGAATAAACAGTAGGAATGAGCCCTTTATTCTTCTTCTTTGTACGACTGAAAACTGCCAATTTACCTGGTGGCGCAACGTAGGCAATACTAACCATTGCTAAAGCCGTTGTATCATAAATGATTACAAACACGCCAGCCGCTTGTTGTACTTGTTTACACATATAGTATCTGTGCTCAGATAGGAAATACAAATACGGTACAACCGCTCCTATAACTGCCATAACACATAAACCAACAACAATTGAGTACAAAATTCCTAAAAATGTGTTCAAAAGTAGTGAAGTTCCCAATTCGGGATGTCTCCAACTAAACATGCGATGCGCCAATAGTAAATTAAAACTTGCCAGTATAACTGTGGATATAATAATGAAAACTGTTGATGCTAATCCCACGTCAATCTTTGTAGCATCTTTTGCCCAGCCAATGCGTAAACCAAATCCAATGATACGGCAAATACAGTAAAACATTATACCTAAATGAAGCCAAAATTTGTGACCACGCTTCATATTCTTTGTAAAAACATAACCATAAGCTAGTAAAATTACCGAATAACAAGCCACAAATACACCAGATGGTGCCACATCTTTGTGACTCGCATAACCTCCGAAAACGGCATTCTGTACAGAAAGAACTAAATCAATCATATATTGAGGCGTTGGGGCGCCACCAGATCTTGCATGAGCGGCGGCTATAATCTTCTTCACTCCTGTACCGAGGGCGGCGCCGTTAGGCCCCCGGACCATTTCAAGCAACTGTGACATTGTATATATTTTAGTTTCAAGCAGTATTAATTCACAATTCAGCTATGCATTAGCTGTTAAAGCTTTGAATTCCTCAGTAATTCTTAATGAAAAAAGTAGTTGTTTACTTTGAAAGGAATTCGCCTTCCTTTTATACAAACGCAAATTGCCTTAAATTTATTTCTGTGACGCTTATTAAATATTCCCGAATTTACCACAAATACTACATATCGGGTTTGCGTGCAGGATAATAGTGATTACAATTTCCGTTTTAGTGTGATTTATTATGTAGTTTTTGATTGAGTGCCGTGTCAGTTTTGAATGAAATTAAGGGAAAGCATAGGGAGCTAAGATGTGGGGCCCCTCACTGTGCGGGCTGCTGGCAGGCTCGGCGGGCAGCGGGCAGCGGAATGAGCAGATGTTTTCGATGGTCAGCCTCGGAATTGCAGTGGCAATAACATCGTGAGTGATTGTGGTACAGATCTAGGGCTGTATTGTTGGTGATTTTAACGCGTTTGCGGATATGTATGAGTGAGATTGTGGTGACCTCGACTAACGTTGGTGATACTCGTTGTCGGGATAAGCTCAGAGTTAGCGTGAACCTTGAATTAGAGTTAGGCGCATTAGAGTGGGGCACCAAGACACGAGATGAGTGGTGCGGTGATGGAGGGGTGAGCAGGTAGTAGGGAGTTTTAGGGGCAGATAGAGGAGATTGATGGCTGCTTTAGCGGTTATAGTGAGATAGAGGAGCCAGATAACCTACTAGTGGGTGAAAATAGCCCAGTATTGCTCTAAAAATGGAGATTGTGATAGTGCTTTCAATTCTTGTATTGTCTTCGCTCACGGTTAATGAGCAGCAAACGTTAACCTTATTTCCGGATTAGTCTTTCTCACGCAACCAAGGAAGACTTACATCTCTGAACAATATGCAAGTTAAAACGCTTAGAACTTCTTTTAAAACATCTTCAGCACTTTTCTACAAGCAGAAAATATACACAGAGACTCTTGAATCGTCTTTAAGCTGCCTGATAACCCGCTGAGCTCCGTCTTCTCTCCTGATCGGCCTCCCCGGATTCCGACCTCATCGTTCCCTGAAAGTCAACTTTAACCAACTTTATTTCCTAGCGCCGCATACAACATCTGGGGTACGTCAATTCGGCAAACCTTATTCTCGACAAATGCGGAAGCTGAGATGACAATTTTTTCCATCAATGAGGGGTTCTCATTCCGAAAGAAGGCTCGGAACCTTTAGAAAGAGTATGCTGAATCAGAGATTTTCGTACGATTGCTTTGATAAACTGGGGAAATGCGGTAGTAATATTTAGAATCGGGGTTTTAGCTTAATTCTACAAACTAAGGAGTTGTACGCGCATGATGGATGAAATTGCAGTTAAACGAACTCCTTTCCATATTAGAAGACTGGGAAGACAAAGGAATTGAATCAGATTGATCGTAAAGGGCCTTAAGGAATAGTGTGAACTGTCAGATACTGTTAGCGCATATTGGAGTTTTACCCAGATGGACGCCTTGTAGTTCAGTACGAAGAGACGCAGTGTTCGACGGAAATAACCGAGATGCTCTTACAATGTCTCGATGTTACTATAAACTAGAAGAAACATATGATGGCTAGCGGGGCAGCTTCGGAGAAAACCGGGAGACCACAGAAGGCATGCTGGAGTGCGATTCGGCTTAATGGGTCAGCCAAAAGCAATTGAGCTGCTAAAACCCCGGATCATCGTTCAATAAGGCAGTAATTCATCTATTGAAAGCTTACACCCCTCACTACTCGCGTGTCGATGTGCCTTTCCATTTATTTATCCCGGTTCACATCCCGGTTTCTCCGCCCGGAGCTCATCGTCACATGAAAACTGTATGCGAAAACTCCCGCTACCTCGGAGTAACAAATGAGGAGTAACCGGCGGCCCAGGAGGAGACTTGGAGTGTGGCTGAGATTATTATTGGATTACATAAGCATAATTTGTTGGGTCAAAATGAGATGCGAGGTGAGATACAAGGGGAGATACGAAGTGAGATGCAAGGCTCGAACTCGAACTCGAACTCGGACTCGAGCGGCCGACAAGTCCGGCGGCCTCATGTGGCCGTCAAACGGTTGCGTGGGCTAGTGGACGTGACAGCTGCATGCTGATTACCACTAGAGAACCTTCTGACGTATTGTAGTGCTCAAACCAACCGTACGGAACTGACTATCTATCTTTGGTGCCCATTTAACAGGGGTGTATATTCTTCTATTCTACTGAAGTTTCTCATTATACGGAAGATTCCAGGTATTTTTCTTCCCTCCCTGCATACTTTGATGGAATTTGCTCTGTGAGGCTCAAAAATTCTACACATTCCCACTTTTGGCCAGACCCCCATGGATCCAGAACTGCCATCTTTCAAACAAGACAGATGAACCACCAGCGGACGCGTTCGATCATTCAGATTTGCAGCAACGCATCCGTCCCGCGGCCCGCGATGCGCCTAATCGGGAACAACAACCGGCCTGAGACTCGCAAGAAATTTTCAGTATTATTTACCGAATACAAGCAGTAGTTGGGGATTTAGAAGGCTTTTTCTCCGCATAACAATATAGCTATGTTTCTGAGGGGACCCAGCTTTTAGATCTTATCATAACTCTACAAGATTATACAGTGTACGGCTTTCAATTGTCTATTCAGCTCATTTTTTCTTTTCTTTTCTTTCCTTGATAATCCGTCAAAGTTTTTGCTGGTCTCGAGCTATTTTAAGTTGTACCGTTTATATTTCCAAATCGGGGAAATAAACTGATAAAGTTGACGGCACCTTGAGTGTACGTAAGGTCTCGGGATCATCACGGATGAAAATTGCTGCGGCTATTCCGACCGCTCTATTGTTCGTTGTACTCATTGCTCGGGATGAGGATCACTGTGTGGAAGCTGGAGCAAGAAAAAAACCTTCATTTGAGACATGTGGGTGTGCTTAGGAAAGCGTTTACTGTCCTTGAGAATCTAACTATACGTCTCAGCTCGGAGTAGTGATGAATGTGAAACCTGATTTGCGCAGAGTGAGGTGAAGAAGTTAACTAATCACCGACATACGGGCCTAGGCGCCTGATGGTTCTCAATAGCACGTGGAATACATACATATTTCTCGATGTCTGTGCTAGGGAATTTCTGTGAGATAACTTCCTTGGACGACAAGCGTACTCTTAAAGCGGTTGACTATGACTGGTTCTCCAATCAGTGGGCCTCCAGAAGCATCACATGCTTGCACGATATACAATATTCCACTATTCTTCCCGTATTTTACGGCTGGTTGTATTCCGCTGGACACCTTGCTGTTATTTTTAGGCTGTCCTTCTTTGTTTATCTTTCCTCACAGGATGTCTATCCAGTAGTAGGCATCTTCCGTACAGAAATTGAGTATATTTTAACATTCCTAATTGGGCCACCTCTAGCTTTATTCCCTGCCTAAAAGATAAACTTTCTTTATCTGCTAAAAGAATAGTGAAGTGCAAGGACAAGGCAGAAACATCTCTACGGGAACAAATATATTTTCAAATTGATTATGATGCTCTCAAAAATATACAGGAGAAATTATTATCTCAATATCACAAGATTCTCTATCTTATGCAGCTCTACACGCTGCACCTCCCTTGCCTGTCTACGCCACATTGTTCCCAAAACGGTAACGTAACTTCACCAAACTCCAACAAACTTCAGCAACTATAACCCGTAGCCGAACCCTATTCCTAAACTCAATCCGAGGCTCCGTACACGATATCGAGAAAATTCATCAAATTCTAGCCGGCCAGCTACCAGAATCACTTTATACCAGTGATTTCCAGCTCTTCACACTCTCAAAGTCTGGTGGTTTTCAATGCCAAGTCTGCAGAGTGGAGGAATGAATGTCACGCCCGAAACCCCAATTATAATATACAGTATATCAACTGCTAAGCTGTCTTTTAGCAGCTTTTCACTGCTATTTGATTTCTCAGAAGTCACCGTGCTACAGGAATCCATAGGTATTCGTCTGTTAGCATAGCATTCGTTGGTCCTTCTACAAAGCACGCGGGATATTCTTCCTCCTGTCTGCTGGTTATCAGTTCTCTTCTCATACTCAGCTCTATTCAGCTCTATTCAGCTCTATTCAGCGATTTTCTCATCATTTACTCACCATCTACCCATCTCACCTCACAATCTTCCAAGGGGTTTCATAATAACTACTCATCCGTCTTCCGATCCCTGCCACCTACCGGCAAACTCCCCTCGCAACTCCACTCATCTAACACTCACTCACAATGTCCTCCGACTCGGTAACTACCGTTATAGACTTGGAGAGAGGCTGCCTGGATAAAAACCTGAAAATCGAAGCTTTCGCTCCCCTAGATGTCTCCTGGGAGGAAACGCGGCAACTCCTGCGTTGTGGGACTTCAGATTCGTATTTTTCGGAACCACAAACGGATTTCGACTTAGAAGATGCCGATTACCGATGTATGCAGAAAAAATGGAATTCCGCTCGCACATACTTCAAATGCTATTTCTCCGAGTACTTCGGCACCCTGCTGCTCATGCTTATTGTTGTCGGAGCCTGCGCTCAGGCTAAATTCACAGAAAGCGGCAACTACATCACTATATACTTCGGTATTGCCGCAGGTATAACCATTGCTCTCATTCTCGCCGGCCCGAACTCCGGAGCACATATGAACCCGGCAATCACAATCAGCAATGCTGTGCTTCGGCAATTCCCCTGGCGACGGGTTCCAGGGTACATTGTGGCTCAAATTTCTGGCTCAGCTTCTGGCTGCCTCATTGGATTTCTTGTGTACCGTCCTCTGTTTGACAAATACGACCACGGAGTTCGGCAAGTTTCTACTACGGGAACTCTGTTTTTCACTATGCCGATGGACGAGTTGAATTTGACGCACCAGGTGTTGTCAGAGTTTGTAGCTTCCGCTGTATTACAGGCAAGTATGTTCAGCATTCTTTTATGGTCTCATCGGCACGGAGGCGCACATCTCACTGCTATTCTCCTCCCGCTCGGCGTTTTCCTTACTGTAGTGTTCCTCGGAATGGCATTCGGCGTGGAAACAGGCTACGCTTTAAATCCGGCTCGGGATCTCGGAGCGCGGATAGCTGCGGTTATTTTAGGTTACGGATCGGAAGTTTTTACCAACCACAATGGGTATGCTTGGATTCCGAGTGTAATAACGGTTTTGGGAGCTTTATTTGGCGGGATTCTGTTTGATTTCTTTTTCAATGTAGATGATTTCCCGTCGCCGGTGCAACAGCCGTTTTTCGGGCTGTATCGGGTGTGGCTGAAGTTGAAAAAATGGCGCAAAGTGGCTCGGGGGAGATCTGGAAGTGCAAGCGGCCCGCAAATGGCGGAAACTCGGCCGCGAATGATTCGGGCAAGGAGGGTATTTGTATAGTGCATGTAGCTGTATTTAGGGAACAGGATAATGGTTGGGTAGTCTGCGATGTAGGAGTGGAGGAAAGGAAGGGAGGAAAGGAAGGGAAAAAAGAAGGGAAAGAGGAAGGTATAAAAGAAACCAAGAAGAACAGAACGGAAAAACCGCCTCTTTACAATGACAAACCTCATATTTATCACATATACAATTCATATACCATCTAAGAACTCAAAGTATTCTTCAGAAGTCAATTCGGGAGGTCAGAGACCCACCATATCGACTTCTTCCTTGGCCTAATCCTCCGCTTTTGCCTTACACTGCAAACCACTAAAGAATCTGCTATCCAGTGATAATATCGGCAATCTAGCGGCGTTCCAGCTTTGAAAGAAACAATCTTCAGAATCAAAGCCCAGTTTGCAAGGATTATAGGCCGTGGATTGGAGATACAACGGTGTTGTGGGTATTCAGGCACAGAAAGTAGAAAGACGGAATAAACGAGGAAGAAGATTTAAATGGTACAATCTGGTAAACAGAAACAAGGAGTTTATGAACTGGAAAGAAAGGTGAAAAGTGGGAAATTCTGCAAACTATCAGTGTGCTGAAGAGTCGAAATAAAGAAAATACTCAGCTGTATCAGAAAGATATGAAAATACAATTTCCTGGCCCTGGAAAGCCGTTCAAACCTCTTAGAGATGGCAATGGAAATCTGGGAACAAATTCAGCTGAATGCTGTGATGTCAATATATGCAATTCAGTAATGGCTTTGTAATAATGTTCTTATAGTACATCTCTAGGACTTTTATAATGATTATATAACGCTCTTAATAATTATAATCCTATTCTAATACAGCTGCATTACATTTACAAGTCAGACCACTCAGTGTGCCCTGTTATAAATCCTATAGTTCTATCTTACAGAATAAGATGGAATGTAATGAAATAAGACAAAACAACGTAAAATAGAATAGAATAAAATAGAAAAACCCATATATAGTAAAGAAAACTATACGTCTCTCTATTCAATTATTTACAAGGGGACAATTGGTGAATTGCTACTTAGAAAAACGCTACATTCTTCGATACCTGTAGAAACATTCAAGTTTTACGTACTTTTATACTTTGATCCCAGAATAGGGCATTTTCCTCCCATCCTATGAGAAGTATGTGATTATACAACGCAGGGAGGCACAGCACTTGACAGTTCAGTGTACTTCCTTCAGACAGTTCCTATCTTTTCTTCCTTATAAATATTTCCTCTGAACGTTTCCAAGATTCCTCTTTTGCTGCCAAGCACAGCAGATGATCCAACATCGTTCTGATCTCAAATTATGATCTCAAATTCTATGAAATATGCTCCAAAACCCTATCTGAATACTCCAAAACAGCACAGACACATGCAAAATCGTCAATTACGCACTTAGGAAATTACAACAGACGGAATCCGACGTCAACGGAAATCTGGAATGCAATATAGAAGGCGAAAATTCGGAAATGAAGTAATTTACAGCACAAAAAGAGGTTTCTTTCCTTCTCAAGCCAGAGAAACACAGAATGATCCCTCATTTTCTACTCATAAATAACAGCAAAAAAGAGGCCCAAAGCCTACAATAATCAACCCCTGGGTATTATACAAAGGGTTATTATAGAGAATTCTCTTTGAGAATCAGTTGATTCCTGAAAACTCCAGCAACCATTCCAATTCCATCCCCGGCTCGTCTCTGCCTATCGGAAATCTTCCCAGAGTACCAGGAAGAAATCCCAGGTAACTAAAGCAGACTTCCAGCTTACTAAAGCAGACTTCAAGCCCTAGCTTACAGCACAGAACTGCATATCATACAATTCCTACAATTCCTAAGCCTACGCCTACGCCTATTCCTATCCTCTTCCTATCCTCTTCCTATCCTATTCCTATCCCGCCTACTCATCAGGGTTAAACTCTGCTAATACTTTCCCATCAGGTGTAGTTTTCCGCTGATTCTGACTCTGACCCCCAGCTGGAGCATCAGGGAAATAATCCTGCCCGCTCCAATCGATTTCAAGCGTTGTACGGTCTTTTACGTTATCAAAATTCTTTAAAGCTCGGAATTTCTCAGCTTCCCACCAATCTTTTACGTTTCTGAACCCTTTACTCCAAGCTTTTTCATACATTTGCTGTTGTAACTGTTCAGCTTTCTTCCTTTCTTCTTCCTGTTCCATCCATTGCATGTGTTTAATATCATCTTGCGACGGTTCATAAATATGCCAAATTACATAATGAGGCAACCCATACACTGAGAACCCCATACGTTTACATAATTTACCAAAAGCTTCAGTTTCCGCATGTTTTTCAAATGAAAATGCCGGGAAATGAGCCCCATGCCGGAATACCCGCGATTTAGCTAATATAGAAACTCCTCCAATCCCGTCAAGCTCCATTTCTGTCTCGGGATCACCATAAGGGTCCCTTAAATACGCCAAATGAGGTCTCCACGTAGCATACTCTACATATCCTTCTACGATTACTGCATCTTCGTCCAGCGTTTCCGCTAATTGCAACCCACCATCCGATTCCTGCCACGAATTGAGATCATACGGTTGCTGATTGCCTAACCAGTCAGGCAGAGGACGCCACACATTAGGAACAATCACGTCCTTATCGTGGTGCATCAGATCTTCCAGAATCGTCGCCGGTACTGTTTCTACATCTATATCACGCCAGTATATATAAGAATGATAAGGCCGAAGAGCGGCAGTCCACAGCCAATTCCGAGCTTTCGCCATGAGCTTCCGCCGAGGGCCCTGGGCGGCAAATCCGTGCCGATCCGAGAAATCCTGGCCAACTGCGGCACCGAAATCTTTCTCAAATATCTGTATAGTCCCGAATCTTTGCCGAGGGTCCTTAGCAGCTTGTGCTTCCTCTAAAAACCGTTCAAGATCAACCATAGTTGTGTCCTTTGAGTCTGACACAAGGAATGCCAAGTCAATCAGATTGTGAGGGTATGAAAGGTTCTGCATATGACCGAAAAACATCGGTAAATGTGCCGCGGCATCTCGGAGTGGTACACAAAACAATATCCGATCGCCGGTTCTCCAGCCGTCAGGGTGGCCATCAACGTCCTTGAGATCGTAGAACTCCACATCCGAGTCAGCATCAAACTCCGGAGTATAAAAAGCGGGCATAGATAGAATAGCCCGGCCAAGTACAAAGAATATCGTTATAGAGCAAATAACGAGAATCCATAACAGAGAAGGCCGACCCGAGGTTCGGGAACGGGAAGGCGGGTTTCCTTTCGCCGGAGAAAGAGGTGCCGTGTCAGCCGGGCCGAGATCCGGTTCAAAGGGCAGTGAGCCCATCTTTCAGCAGTTCTAGACGGAGAATTTGAGCCGGTAAGCCGAGTGGGATCAAATCTGAGTTGAATAGCAAACCCGCCGGAGTTTACAAAGACGCCAGGAGTCGTTCGGGGGCGGGAAATTTATTTGTGTACTTCAGCGGAGTTACAAAAACAAAAATCGAGTTTGTGGTGCCGTAAACAACTTGCTTCCGTGATTGTTTTCATATTAGTGTAACCGGTGAGGAATAGTTGTCTTCTGTTTGTGGTTGCCGAGATGGGAGAATATTCGATCAAATGCACAATCCTGCAGAGATGTCCAGACATGCATAATAGTGCATACACGGGCAGAAATTATACGAAGTATGGGACATTAATAGTGAATAGTCGGCTTTTTTGTCCGATAAAGGAACTTACATGGCCCAGAAGTACGTCTGCATATTTTTATATTATTAATAATTCCAAGGTGGCTTCTTTATTTCGGCTAGCACAGCTTACAGCGGAGTTCCGTTTCTTTCGGAGTTTACGCAGCGTCTCAGCTCACACAACAAAATTTCATTACGTTTCAGGCAACATTCCGTCATGGGACAGTTTGAATGGGTTATGAAATGGAATTTTGCCGAACCGGCAAGCTTCTAGGCCACTGTAAAAGGCTGAAATCAGCCGTATGCATTGATGCCTGACATTTTTACGTGACATTCAGTTCACTAGCAAGGCACCTATAATGGGACAGATCATTTTTCGGTTCGGCCTTCGGCTTATTACAACAATCTACATAGAATGAAGCCATATCAACCACGAAACCGTAGTGATAGACTATTACTACTGAAAAATGTTTGAAAAGCCCGCTATACTCCTACGAGCCGCAGAATATAATTGGTATATGTTGAAGAA
This sequence comes from Sporopachydermia lactativora, assembly GCA_030579575.1. Classification (NCBI taxonomy): domain Eukaryota; kingdom Fungi; phylum Ascomycota; class Sporopachydermiomycetes; order Sporopachydermiales; family Sporopachydermiaceae; genus Sporopachydermia; species Sporopachydermia lactativora. Next base: position 37,349 of record JAKTRH010000072.1, read on the forward strand.
GTAGTCTTTTTAGAGTACGTAATCCAAAAACATCCCAAATATCCGCTTACATAATCCAAAATATCCCTAAACTCTTATCACATAATCAGATAATATATCTTCGGAAGCTCAATTAGACGGAATAACTACACTTCCCGATGGTTTCCGAATCGGCGGAGCTGTTTTGTGGTCAGAAGCGGCTATTTTAGCCCTGTACGGAGAGACATCGACCTTCTGTACAACCGGAGACCCACTTGGCTGGTCAAAAACTGACGGAATTACCACTTTTCGCCGAGCTGGCAATTCAGGTTTGTGTTCTTCTTGATCTTCCGAAATTTCTCTGTCTGTAGAACTCCGAGATAGCCCTATCCGACTTGGTGTTTGTGGATTGAATGTCGAATTCCGACTCTTCGGCATTTCAAATTTGTACCCGCTTCCCGCGCTCGATTCAGCCGTTTCCTCCGATTTTGAGTCACTTTCCAGCAACTTTGTACTTCCGCTTTCCTTTACCTTTTGTACACTCTTAGGTAGTTTCCGTTTCGGCCCACGTGCTCGGCTTTTCGTCAAATGCTGTAGTTTCTCTTCTTTCTTCCGCCCCACAGATGCGTCCCACGTTGCCGCCCGCGTAACCGGCTGCGGCTGCCATTCCCCCGTGTCACGTGGCGCATTACTTTGTACTGTTTGTGTGCGGGAAATACCACGAAAGCCCGCCGAGAAGATAGCCGAGAGATCTTTCTTAAAATCTCCCGACCCAACATCGGGTCTCCCTTCAGACAATTTCTGATTACTAATCAGACCACTATTTTGATTACTAATCATAAAATTCTCACGACGAGTCCGAAGCGGATCTTCCGCCGGCTTAGAGACTTTCTCCGCTTCTTTCCCCGCACTTGTAGTTTCCTCCTTTCCCCCGCCATCTTCTTTGCCCATCGGCTTCTCCTTCAGCTGCTTTAATCGCCGAATAGCTTCCGGCTCGTCTAAAGCCACTTTCTTCACCGGAACAGCGGGCCGAAGCTTGGATTTCGCGCCTAAAACGTCCCGAGTATCCGCAGCTTCGTACTCCCGAAGAGTCGGCCGTCTCTCCAACACGTGCAATCCGCCGGGCCGAGTTTCCGATTGGCTGTTCATTTCTTCCAGTTTCTTTAGAGCTTCCTTTTCGGAAGAGGAAGGAATCCGCTGATTCCCGCGTTTTTCAAGCCGTTGATAAGCCGAGGGGTCCTTCCGCGTTTGTAACTCTTTCAGTTTTTGTAACGCCGGTTTTTCCCCCGAAACAATTCGTTTTTCTCCCGGATTCGGCCGATTATTCCGAAGTTTCCGCATTTGCTCTAAAACTGGCTCAGCCACAAATTCCTCCTTCAAATTCGGCTTCTTAGCCGGTGGCGGTGGCGCAGCTTTCAGCTTCACGCTCGGCACAGTTTCCTGTTTCGGCGTCGCCACAGAACCCCGCTGTGGCTCAGCTGAACTGCTCAGAGTCTTTTTAAGCGGAACGCGGGGTAATTGAAACTCCGAACGGGGTTTCGGCGGCAGCGGCTCAGCGGGGCGCAAACCTTCGGAATTTACTTGTTTTACACATACAGAATACGGTTTCGGCTGTCGGGTGGGCGAGCCGGGTGATTTCGGAACGGAAGAGACGGGGGAAATGGAATGGGAAGTTTTAGAAAGTGCGGAATTGAGCCAGCTAGCTGTGGCGGGGCTCTGAGGGTTTTGTGGATTCCGAGAGTTCGGAGATTTACAAATTGGACGTACTAATACAATATCGGAGAAACCCGGGACGGAATTGTTTGTGGTTCCGATTTGTTCCGAAGATTCGGATATTTCATTAAATTCCTCCAAATTTCCCGCTTTCTCGGCTTCCGACGGGACTTCCGACGGCTCTGCCGACTCCGTTCGGACAGGCCGCACAGCCACTTTGTACGGGATTCCAGCCGGCGGAGTTTCTGTCCCGATTTCGGTTCCCATTTGTGATTTATTAAACCCGTCAGGTAAGGGCAAAACTGAGCCGATTATTCGGCGATTTTCAACCTTAACAGGGGTTACAGAATCTCCATGTTTGTGGCGCACTTCAGCGGACACCTCGGCAAACGAACGGGGCGCTGCGGGGCTCGGAACGTCGGCTAAACTTCTATAATGTTCCGAAACTGTGCGGGGTTTCATCGGAATAGCCGGTTTCATCGGCTTTCCCGCCGTTTGTGGCACCTCCGCTCTCGGCTTCCGCACTGCCAACTGCTCTTCCATCCTGCGGGTCCGTTCGGCATCTTCACGGGACGTTTTAGCGTCCAAATCCTGTATAGAACGGAGGAACTGATTGATGTGGTCATCTGAAGTAGCGGACAATGTCGGCATTGTGGGGCACTAATGGAGCCGTAGGCGGGGCTGAGATCGAATTTGTGTCAGCCGCGGTGTAGCGGATGAGGATGTTTGTGGATATTTCGGCTTGATTGATTGGGACGGCGGATATTCCGCTCTGAATACCCGACGGGATTTATTGTTTTTGTTGCAAATATCGGGAATCTGCAGGGGATGCAGGAGGGTGCAGGAGGATGCAGAAAAGTGCAGGATAAAGCGATTATATAATCAGTAAATAAGTTAAGGGAATGGAAGCGAGATATACAGGTAGAATCCCCGGGGAGGATATATTTGGTAGACAGAGATTAAATTGGGTGGAGTTACAGCTAAATGGTGCTATCAAATATGCAGGTTAGCTCGCCAGAGCGTTTGCAGGGCTCAGACAGTGGGAAAGACGTGGAAAAGCGGTTGGATAGAGTAGTTAGAGATGAGAGCACGCCCAGGAGGTTGTTTGAGCGTTTTCAGGCCAGAAAAGTGCATACTGCCAGTAAGAAGATTAAAAAGAGCTTTAGGCTTTTACTTTACACCGTATTAAATACCTGAAAACCGGAAACAGCTGCTGTTTTGTATACTATATTCGCGTCCCATATCAGGTGCCATATATAAGAAAAACTCTGTGGGGGGGAGTCCCGAGAGACTTTCAAGCTCCGAAGATCGGCATGAAAAAATGCCGATTTTTATCCGAAATTCACTGAAAATTCCCAACAATGCTCGGGAAACTCCTCATTTTGAAACCTATTTCCCACTCTATCGATCCCAAATTATCCTTATCGCTTTCAATTGGTATCATTTGTGCCCATTTTAAGCAATTGGCGCAGAAAAACGTACTTATCTCACAAATTTCTCGGCCTATTTCGGCATAACTCGGGATTTTTCGGGATATCTCGGCCTATTCACTACTATCGCCTACAATACCTACACCACTCTCTTTATATTCCAAATTCAATCACTACAAACTAGCCAACCACCGCTTTCAATCTACTAATTCTCCTCCAGTTTCTCAACATTCCAAATACACTCAGCGTACTCATCAATGCACCGATCAGAGGAAAAGAATCCCATATTAGCAACAGCTGTAATAGCCTTCTTATTCCACTCTTTCTGATCTTTATAAGCTTCATCAACAAGCTTCTGAGCATTCAAATACGACTGGAAATCATCAGAAACTAAATAGAAATCTCCATGATCTCTCACTGCATTAAGCAATGGGTAGTAAATATTAGGATCTCCAAATGTACCTTCATCAATAAGAGAAAACACTTTAGCCAATTCAGGATCCAGCGAAAACTCATTAGTGTACCGATGTTTATACCGAATATCTTCAACGTCTTCAGCCAAATGACCAAACAAAAAGATATTATTATCCCCGACTTCTCTAGTAATCTCTACATTTGCTCCATCAACTGTACCAATAATGAGTCCTCCGTTCAGCACAAATTTCATATTTGAAGTACCGGAAGCTTCCGTACCAGCTGTAGAAATATGCTCAGAAAGATCCGAAGCTGGAATAATAATCTCTGCTTTAGAAACATTGTAGTCAGGAATAAATACAACCTTCAGCAAATCTCCAATCTCCTCATCAGCGTTTACTACATCTCCTACTGCGTTGATCAGCTTAATAATAGTCTTAGCCATATAGTATCCCGGAGCTGATTTGCCTCCAAAAATGCATACTTTAGGCTGTTGTTTTGCACGTTCTTCAGGAGTGAGCGATTTGAGCCAAATGTACCGGTGAATCACGCCAAAAATATTCAGCTGCTGCCGTTTATATTCGTGAATTCTCTTGACCTGAATATCAAACAGCGCATCAGCGTTTACTGTGATTCCTGTAAGCTTCTTAATCAGAGCTGCCAGCTTTCCCTTGTTTGCTCGTTTAACTGCTGCCCATTTCTGAGCAAATTCCTCATCTTCTGCGTATTTTTCTAAACCTTTGAGCTGATTCAAGTGTTTTAAATACTCATATCCGCCTAGCTTTTCAGCAATCAAAGCTGCCAATGCCGGATTAGCCTGTCTCAGCCATCTTCTAGGTGTTACACCGTTAGTAACGTTAGTAAACTTATCAGCACCGTATACTTTTACGAAATCTTTGAAAATAGTCGTTTTAATCAACTCAGAATGCAGCTCGGCAACTCCATTCACTTTATGCGACCCGATAATCGCCAAATACGCCATTCTAACTTGTCTAGGGTTCGATTCTTCAATAATAGACACTCTAGACAGCAATTCTCGGTCTCCAGGGAATTTTTTCTCGACTTTCTGCAAGAAAAACAAATTGATATCATAGATAATCTCCAAATGACGAGGCAGCAAGTTTCCTACAAGTTCTACGGGCCATTTTTCCAACGCTTCAGGCAAAACAGTGTGGTTTGTATACCCAAACGTCTTAGTAACAATTTCCCAAGCTTCGTCCCACTCCAAATGCTCCAAATCTACGAGAATCCGCTGCAATTCCACCACGGCAAGCGTAGGATGCGTATCGTTCAACTGGATAGCCACCTGATCGGAAAACTCCCTCCAGGGTCTCTTAGCCTTCTTAAATCTACGTACTATATCATGCAGAGACGCTGCAACCCAGAAATACTGCTGCTTCAGCCGCAGCTCCTTGCCGGAATAGAAATTATCATTGGGATACAAAACAGCAGAGATCGTAGCCGCTTCCTGCTGTTCTCGGACCGAAGAAGCGTAATCTCCAGCATTAAACTTGGCAAAATCAAACTCCCGCGTCGGCTTAGAAGACCACAACCGCAGATTGTTCACGTTATCCGTGTCGTACCCTGGAATAGGGCAATCATACGCTACAGCCTGTACTAATTCTCCTCCTTCCCAGGAAGCTCTCAGCCCTCCAGACCCGTCAGATACTTTCCGCACGTGTCCATAGAACATCACGTCAATGGAGATTTCGTACCGCGGGATTTCCCAGGGATTGGAAAACGTCAGCCAGTAATCTGGCTGTTCTACTTGATATCCGTCTACAATGTTCTGTTTAAAGATACCATATTCATACCGAATCCCATACCCCCAGCCTGGGTAGTTCCCGGTGGCCAGCGAGTCTACAAAGCAGGCTGCCAGTCTCCCGAGTCCTCCGTTGCCCAGGGCTGCGTCGGGTTCCTGTTCAAGGAGATCTTCAAGATGGAATCCCAGTTCTTTCACTCCTTCTGCTGTCACGTCTTTCACCCCAGTGTTGAGCATCGCATTGTCCATGGCGCGGCCCATCAGGAACTCCAAGGACAGATAATACACTCTTTTCGGGTCCCGCAGCGTCTGGCGTTGCTGGGTTTTGTTCCAGGCTACAATCAGACGATCTCGGAGCGCATGGCTGGCTGCCTGGTAAGCAGCGAGTTCGTCGCAGTTATACAGCGAGCGGGCCAGCGTGGTTTCTACGTGGCGCACGAAATCGGCCTGGAATTCCTCTTTAGTGGAGAATTCCTGTGTTGCGAATTTCTTCCAGGTATTGCGGGATTCTACTGGGATTGACGCGTCAATGTTCTTTATCTCTCTCGGGGTGAATCCGGTGAAAGTACGTTTGTGGCGCCGAGGCGCGGGCATTGCGAGGTCCTCCTCGTCGGCATAGCTGCGGTTGAAGAACGACATGGTGGTGGAGAAAATAGGGAGCAAAAACAGGGAGAAAACGAGTTTAAAAAGCAGATAATAAGGGATGAAAGAGGAAAAAGCGGGGGAAATCGATACAACAGCAGTGCAATCGGCTTTTCCGGCAATCAGAACGTTCCAGGGGTTAAAAATCCAACTCAGGGAATCAATTGAGGCTGTTTAGCGGCTCTTCGGAGTTCTTAGAGACGGTTTAAGCGGATTTCACGGCAATTACAGGCCAATTTCGCACTTTCTAAGGCGACAGGATCCAACAACAGACGATATTCAAGCGGCAGAGCGTCAGGGAGTATCGGGAAATGTCGGCAACTCTCGGAAGGATGACGGAGAAGATTTGAATGGCCGGATTTCGCTTTCAGAGTGCCGAAATTGAAGATGGAAGCGGCGAATGGCGGATATAAAAGCAGCCTCGGGGGGTTGGAGGAGCGGCGGAATACGTGGAGAATTGAGTTTATGTACGTAATGCGGGTTGCTGCGGGGTGCGGGGTGAGACTCAGGGTTTGGGAGGGGAGAAGAAGGATAAGGGAAGGAGAGAGAAGGAGAAAGGATGAAATACAGCTGGTTGGAGAGGTTGAAAGAATAAAATATTAGACAATTGAGGTATGTAATTAGTCAGAGGAAATAGTTTGCAGGAAGAACGACTTGGAAAGGCCCAGTATGGCTTCCTACCTGCACACTTATTACGTACTAGCAAACTCGAGTGACGACTTCATGCAGCTGCATGCATCATGCGTCACGGCCAGATAAAGTTGCTGCAGCCGCGGGAGGGACGGAGCAGCCGTCGTAGGGGTAGTGGCTGTCTCTGCGCAGCCTGGCTGGCGTTCACAGGGGAGCTAAGAAGGTGAAAAATGGTCCGATGATCAGCTGGATGGGTGGATTTGCTGTAGTTGAAGTTTCGGAGCTCTGGGACCTCTGTTGGCCGTATTAGCATGCTGTAGTCGTACAGTACAGTGCCACGTAACTAATCTGCAGGTAATCTCGTCTTATCAGCGCAGTTTTGGCTATATCAAGTTGCTGTTTTCCAGGCTGATTTTGACAGGACTAGTGTAGCTTTTGAAAGCAATTTTGGCTAATTTCGAGGTTCATCTCGGCTGCTTTTTCGCCGTTCCACCCTCAGATGCACCGCGTGTTGCGCTGGCATCGCCCGGCTGTGCAGCCGTATGCATGAGCCTGCAGATCAGTGCAGGAAAAACCATCACAGATATCCAACAGTATCAATCAGTTTCCAACCCTTACGCTTGAAAAAAAGTAGAAAAATAACAAATTTCCTATAAATTAATGCTAAATATAAAAACTACAATTCCCTTTCATCGTTTATTCAAATAGTAACCGCACCCCCCAGTTCTCACTCTGCTTCCCCTACCTGCACCCTCATGCACAGCCCGCAGCAAACTCAATTGTTCCGTACACTTGACGTCTCATCGCCTGCCTGCCGGCCGATCTCCTCGGGTTATAACAAGAGAACAAGGCGAACTAACCTGGCTGAAATGACAGGTGAACACCGTGTAGTCTCAGCTTTACGTACATTCTATATACTCTGTTATGGTGGGTAGCAGCTCTGCCCCGGCTAGGCTCTTTGGAACGGCGTGAGGGTGTTCTTGGGGAGAGACTCTGGCTAGGGGAGGAGAGGCTGTGGGCCTGATGAGACCTGAAGAAGGAATTACAGCAGTTTATGGGAAGAACAATAGAGGGGAATAAGATTTTAAGTAGCAAAATATCGGAAAAGTAGATATACAATACGCTGAGGTACCAGAAGATATCCGAAGTTATCATTCTGTGACGTTTCTGCTCTTCATCAGTGCACTGCAACCCATACACTGAAGTGCAAGCAATTCCAGCCAATTCCCCACTCCGGTGATAATATTGCGACACTCCATTCAGCACGCTGGCCACCACCGTCCGTTTCCACCACCGGTTGGTTCCATCCATCAATCCACCGGGGCATTCCGTCATTCTCCCGTCCCAGCTGACGAATGAGATACATTCCCGCTTACGTGATCAGAAAACATACATACATTCATGCTTATGTAATCGTTTATTATCTGACAATTATATCGTCGGAATTACAGTAAAAATCCGCTCGGAAATGCCGAAAAACGTCTCCGGAAGAACCCCTCAGCAGCTATCAGACAATCCTCCAACCCTCAGCCGAGTTTCTCTTCTTTCACAGCTAATTTCCTCCTTATTTCTCCTCACTTTTCCTCATTTCTACCCCATTTCCACCCCATTTTACTCCATTTCCTCCCCTAATCCGAGCTAGACGGCTTCTTCTTCTTCTTCTTCTCAGCCTCCTCCTCTTTCTCCTTCTCAATAGCATTCACAACCTCTACCAGCTCCTCCTCACCCAGCCTTTCCACTGAATCTGGCAAAATAACCGCAACTTCAATATTCTTAGCCCCAGTTTGCACAACTTCAAGCAAACTCTTAATCGTCACATTCACAACCTCATCTCTCCCCATATCCTCTTTATAATTCTTCTCTAAAAACTCTCTTACAGTTTTACTACTCCTACCAATAGCATTCGCCTTCCAGGATGAATAAATCCCTGACGGCTCAGTTAAAAACACTTTCCCCTCATCTCCTTCAAATCCCACAATCAGATTCGAAATCCCGAACGGCCGCACCCCGCCAGCTTGCGTGTATCTTTGCTGAACTCCTGCGACGTACCTGGCCAGTCTTTCAACTGAGATTGGATCATCTAAATTTAATCTATGGGATTGAGCTTCTAAACGAGCTTTATCTATCAAAATACGGGCGTCTGCGTTTAATCCAGCAAATGCTAATACTATATGTTCATCTATGGCGCAGATTTTCGATGGCGAGGTCCGCGGATCCTGCAGTTTCATTGTAGATCTTCTTTCACATGCTAAAACGACTACTCCGTTGCCCTTTACTGCTACGGCGCACGTGCCGCGTTTCACGGCTTCCAATGCGTATTCTACCTCTGTAGATAGTTAGCGGATGTTGCTGGGGAGATTCCCGAGTGCACAAACTTACGGAAAACATGTCCGTCGGGACTGGGAATGTTAGTAATGTGGGTTTAGAGAATTTAGGAACATTTAAGAGAAAAATCGGGTAATTTTCGGGCTTTTGAGTACTCGGAACGGAATTCGGGCCGAGGATTCGGAAGTTTGAGTTGAATTTGTGGATTTAAACTACCGAAATACCACAATTTCAACGCATATTCCGAACTTCTCGGTACTTTTAATCATAATATTGCCCTACATACCTGAAAATAGATAAAGCACTATCGTATCCACTCATTGTGACGAATGCTGGATTCCCTTTTGTGTATTCCCGAGAACGTCTTCAGAGTTACACAATTGCAAGCCGAGGATCGTCGGATGAGCCGCCCTGTCAGCTTATCGGCTCGGAATTGCGTGGCGTAGCGGCGCAGATGTTGGCAATTCGGATTTGCCGTTTGAGGGGGGAGACGCGAGATCGGTAGGAAAGTTACCCGGAAATGTGTAAGATGAGACGCAAGGTTAAGAAAGGGGGAGATGCGGGAGATCAAAGAGGGTGAGAAATGTGAGGTGGCAGAAGAGGGGTAAAAAAAGACATTTATGGGGGTTTTGAAGTAAAAATATTGCCTATTAATGCAATTAAAGTGCATTATAGTGCTTTATATGCGCGAAAGTGCTTTCTTTGCTGTGTTTAGCTGTGCTTCTCTCTGTTTTGCACTCAGTGGAGATTCCTGCTATAGTTTCCGATATTACCCCAAAGATCGGAGATAACCACTTTCCATCGTCTCCGAAATTTTCCTATCATTTTTATCAGTTTTTTCATCTCTTCGAACTCTCGAAGGATGAAAAATCAATGAAAAGCAAGCATTTTTTCACTCCAAATCAGCCTTTTTCACGTCCTTCTCATGCAAGATTCCTCCTTACTATTCTGTGATTATGGGGAGGTACGATGGATGCGAAATAATCAAATCTAAGCGGCCAAAACCGAAAGGACCCGTCAATAGAGACACTAATGAGCGAATAAACTATCTATATCAGCTTTCCCACCTTCTGGCGACTCACAGAACCCCAGAAACCACTCAAATCCTTTCCAGATCTTACGCTGCAACTCTCGCCTCGGTGGCTAACAAATCTGTGACCAAATTGTACGTTTTATTGTCTTTCCTTCTCATCTATATAGTATACATCTCATACTATCACATGCTAATATACTCCGAGCTTCTCGTACTAACAGCGCACCAGAACTCCGGCTATTAAAAGAACTATTTGTAAAAAATGCAACAGAATCCTCATTCCAGGGATTTCCTCGGAGCTTGAACTGGAAAACCGCTCCAAAGAGCAGAAACCCACTGCTGATGTCCTCATAGTGAGATGTCAATGCTCCAAGGTGAAAAGATACCCCATTGGCCAGAACAGAGCGTATAAGCTGTTTTCCGAGCAGGCAGTTGAAGCGGGAGACTCGGGGAGTTCTGGGGGTTCTTCTAGCTGAGATATTATATGATATTATGAGATATTATATGAGATTATGTGATACTATATGAATAGTCCCGTATACTATGTATTTATTACCAGATATATCTCCTACTTATAAAACCCGACTTTCCGACTTTCCGACTATCCCCGACTTTTTCCATAATATTTCCGACTTCTCCCCCGTCAATTATCACACTAAAGCTTCCGCTGTGGCTTCCAGTGCCTCCTGTCGTTCCTCACGCTTCGGAACAGCCCGAACCCCAGGACCCACAGGACGTCCTCGGCGACTTCTGTCTTGTTTCCAAGCTCCCTGGAGTTTTGTTAGCTTACAGACGTTTACAGTTGTTTATATATAAACAGAGGTTCCCAGGAGTTCTCAGGAGTTCCCTGGAAACTCTCAGACTACTCAAAGCTCTATATAATTGACTCACCCATGATAAATCCCATCCGAATTTATATGCTAATTCGTGGGCGCAAATCTCGCCTAAACCACCCATAATTCCTGCTACAAAAGGGAGAAATAAATTTATAGACAGCGAGACTAAAATACGACGGAATCCACCATATCTGTCAATGAAATACCGCCAAATGCTCACAGTTTCGTACTCAGATTCTTCATAGCTGCTTCCGCTACTGCTGTGGCTTGTGATGAGGTCAGCGGAGTACCGCGGGGGTTCTTCCGGTTTCTGTTGGAGTTCCATAGTGATAGGCTGGGTTTTAAGGTTGCGAGATCCGAGATTTGGGAGAAAATTGTGGCTGAGGTGGCGCAGAATACCTGGAATAGTAAGTAAAATATTCATATCTCGGCATTTTAATTGCCGTTCGGATGACGGGCGGAGACGAGAGGAGATGTGAAGTGTGTGATTACGTAAGAGAGAATTACTATAGTGAGATGCGAAGTGTATGATTACGTGATATGGAATGGATATGATGAGTGCGGGGAGTAATAATACGATGTAAGGAGTGTGTGAAAGGCTTTTAAGAGGTTCAGATGGGATTATCGGGTTTGTAGCTGGCTTTCTGTATATATTGGTAGAGTTTACATTACAATATTACTGCTATTTGGGTCAATTGATAGGTAGCATTTACTGTCTACAGGGTATATTTCTGATCAGCTAATCATCAAATCGGATGATTCCAACATCGGGTCTCACGCCAGCACACACCCGGCTTGAACGTTCCGCTGTCTGCCGGCGCGGGATTTTCTCGTCCTAAAAAGTGTTTTCATACTCTACATCTCCTCCTTCACATTCCAGTAACACCAAACAACCCACTGTTCAGCCCCAGAAATACCCCTCAAACAGCTACTCTACTATTCAATCCGCCTTGCTCGTCCTCTCTCATCATTAACTCCCATCTTCCCACACTCCTGGCCCTCTCCCAACTACTCCTGGCTTTCACCTACTCATTTACAGCCCTTTCTACATAAAACACTCCTTTTCCATCCTCCTGCTCCCCTCAAATCCATTTCATCATTCATTCCCACTCACCTCTTCCCTCTCCTTTATAGTCTCCGCTATACAGTCTCCGCTTTTCCACATCTTCTCCGTCCCATAACACCCCCTCCCATCCTCTTTTCGCTCAACATGAAATTTCTTATCGTTTGTTCTTCCGACGGAGTTCACTTCGGCATTTCCGTCATCCTTTCCGCTCCCGCTTCCTTTTTCCGCTCTCAAATCCCGATAATCCCGATTTTTGTACACAAATTTCCACAAACCACAAAATTGCTCGATTTCCGCCCTCAAATACCATAAAAATCTCGGCTTTTCCCGCATCTCGGCTTAAAACTCCGCTTATATCCCCTCGGATTAATCTACGGAAAACCCCCGCTTACCCCTCTTTCGGCACCCTCATCGTCTCCGCTCTCGGCCCCACAGCTCCCAAATGTCTTCCGAAGCTGCGGCTATCGCCGATTCCCTCATAGCCGTCGTAGATATCGGCTCAAATGGTATCCGATGTTCCATCTCCTCTCTGGCTTCTCATCACTCGCGAATTCTCCCCTGCGTTTACCAGGACCGAATCGGCATTTCGCTGTTTGATGCCCAGTACATTGCGGCGTCCAGCGACGAAATTCCCGACGCGGAAGTGCCGGCGGAAGTGCCGGCGGAAGGTTCCGCTGTTTCAAACGGGAAAGGTCCGATTCCTGATGAGGTAATTGCCGAGATTTGTGCCGCTCTTCGGCGATTTAAAATCATTTGTGGTGATTTCGGGATTTCGGATAAATCCCGAGTGCATGTGATTGCGACAGAAGCAACTAGGCAAGCCACAAACTCTATAAAATTCCGTAATTGTATAGTAAACGCCACAGATTGGCCAGTAAAAGTACTTTCCAAAGAGGAGGAAGCCACTATCGGTGCCTACGGCGCCGCCTCCTCGTTCTACCGTTGCGAGGGCCTTTTCATGGACCTCGGCGGCGGATCCTGCCAGCTTTCATGGATCCGATCCCGAGACGGGACTGTAGAATTATCCGAAACACCCGTTTCTCTGCCATATGGTGCCGCGGCACTCACCCGTCGGCTCGGCTCGGAATCTATGACGGGAGTACTGGAAGAAGTAGTAGAAAAACTCCGAGAAGGAGTAGTACAAATAGGAATCCCTCCGGAATTCCGAGCCGCAGCGGAAGCTTCCGGAGGTTTCAATTTGTACGTTTCCGGAGGAGGATTCCGAGGTTTCGGATATCTGCTATTAAACCAGCAAAGTAATTATCCTGTAGCTTCCATTATCAATGGGTTTTCCGCTCCTCGGAGTAAATTGGAAGCCCTGGCCCAGGAAACGTTTTTGCGCCCTTCCGGTAGACCCGTAGATCCAGGATTCCGTTTATCGGAAAGGAGGCGCAGCCAGTTGCCCGCGGTGGCGCTGCTGGTGTCGGCAGTGTGCCAGGCACTGCCACGGATTAAAAAAGTCCATTTTGCCCAAGGCGGAGTGAGAGAAGGGTTTCTTTACCTTTCTTTACCCCCGCAAATCCGTTCCCAGGACCCTCTGCTTGTAGCTTCCGCTCCATACGCTCCGCTGCGAGCTTCCGAGTATTTAAAACTTCTCCGCTCGGCTCTTCCGAGCTTTGCGCCGGAGGAAATTGTGACTCGGACCGCTCCAGCATTGGCTAACTTAGCTTTTGTCCATTCTTCGTACCCAAAGGACCTCCAATCTGCCGCTGCGCTGCGTATCGCTACTACTGGGATCATTGCCGGTACCCACGGGCTTTCGCACCGAGCGCGGGCGTTGATTGGGCTGGCCCTGTGTGAAAGATGGGGCGGAGAACTGGCAGAAAGCGAGGAAAGGCATAGAAGCTCGCTTATTTGGCTTGTAGATGAAAACGATAATAATATATCATGGCGGGGGCTCCCAGGCGGAGATCAGGTGAGAGCAGCTAAAAGATTAGCGTGGTGGAGTCGATATATAGGTAGGATTATGCATGTTATATGTGGGGTTTATCCTGGGGGAAATGTGAAGGCAGGGGCTGTAGAGTTGCGATGTGAGGAGAAAGGAGAGCGGAAGTTTGCGCTGGAGGTGCGGTATGTAGCCGATGATCGTACAGCGAGTTATTCGGTGCGGCATCGGATTGTAGGGTTGGAGAAGAAGCTGAAGCGGATTAGTAAAGAGCACGGGGTTGCGCCTGGGGAGCGGGTGAAGGTTGTGCTTGTAGAGATGGGAGGAGATGGGAAATAGGGGGAATTATGGGAATATATATATTATATATGAAGAACAGGAGGATAGGAGGATAGGAGGATTAAGAGGAAATAAGAAAATGGAAGAAATTGGAGGGATAGGAGGGAAATTTAGGAAATATATATACTATATATGTGGAAGTAGGAGGATAGGAGGAAATAGGTGGGAATATATATATTATATATGAAGAAATGGGAGGAAATAGGAGGAAATAGGAGGAAATAGGAGGAAATAGGAAGAATTAAAGGGATTAAGCATGAGGAAATAGGAGGGAAATAAGAGGAAATGAGATGAATTGGGCGTAAATGAGAGGAAATATGAGGAAATATGAAGAAAATGAGAGGATTAAGAGGAAATATGAAGAACATGGGAGAATTAAGAGGAAATAGGAATAAATTGGTGGAAATGAGTGGAAATTGGTGAAATAAATATGAGGAATTTGGAGGGAATATGAAGATATATGAAGAAATATGAAGAAATAAAAGAAAATAAAAGGAAATAAGTAGGAGGAAATAGAAGGAAATTAATATTAAGAAATAACAGGAAAGAAGTAGGAGAAAATAGAAGGGAATTGGAGCAGATTGGAGGAAATAAGCAGGAGGAAATAAGAGGAAATAAGAGGGAATGGGGGAAATATGAAGAAATAGGAGGGGTTAGTGTGAGGAAATAAAAAGAAATAATAGGAAATAAGAGGGAATAAGAAGAAATAAGAGGGAGTAAGAAGAAATTAGTGGTAACTGGTGGAATATTGGTATTTCTTTTATAAAGAGCTGATAAGTTTGGCGGAATTACGGAATGACGGAATGATGGAACGGTGGAACTGCGGAAGCCGAGATTGAAAGCTGGGGAATTGGTAGGAGCTGATGGAAGAAATAGAAGAAAACAGTCGACAAATATTGGATATTCCTTGAGATGTTTTAACCATTTTTGGAGTTTTGGATTTTTGAAGTTTTGAAGTTTTGAAGTTTTATTAGACATTTCTTGCTACTGTGAGGAATTCGATGAATAAAACGGGTAGATAAAGAGGTGAAAGTTGTGGGGAATGACAGGAATCACAGGAATCGGAGGAATTACAGATATAACTTGAGGCTGTCTGGTTATTATGGATTTTATGGATTTTATGGATTTTATGGATTTTATGGATTTTATGGATTTTATGGATTTTATGGATTTTATGGATTTTATGGATTTTATGGATTTTATGGATTTTATGGATTTTATGGATTTTACAAGAATTTACGAGGAAGTCTACTCAGGTTATTCTCACTATTTCCCAGCTTTTCTTAAGGATATCAGCTGAATTAGCACACCTACTGAGTATCCAAGTCAAATAATGTGAAGTTCTATTATTTTTAATCGGTATTTCAGTATTTGAACAGGTCAAAAGGTTATAAGTTTCTCTTGACATATTCTGAAGGGAAGAGATGAGTGAATGACGAGATAATATTTAAAGTAAAGCTGATGGTTAATTAGTCTTAATGATACAGCTACTACTGTTATATAATATACTCCTAGATGAATAATATGCTATTTCTTCTATAAATTCTTCCTTCCTCGTTATCAGCTTCCTCACTGTTTCTCTCTCTTGGCTTGTATTTTCTCACTATAGAACTATCTATACAGTCATAATCTCTCATTAGATTGCATAAGGATGATTTTGATGATAGTATAATTGTATGCAGTATATTATATGCTACTCTGGTGCGGATCTGTAGTAAAAAGGGGATCTTCTGATTTAAATTGAATAGCTGGTTAGTTGGAGAGTTATTGGTATAGATAGAACAGCTGTTATTATGAGTTATAATCAGATATAATCAGATATATACCGGTTATAATTGGTGATACTCATTTATAATAAATTTGGATTTCCTTATCAATTTTCTTATCTACTCTTTATTTTCCCTCGTTTCTCCTCTCTTCCCTATCAGCCTTCTATTTCTCAACCAATGAGTATATCTGAGTAGCAGAGTTCCATTATTTGCAGCTCTTCATAAATCATCTTCCAGTTCAATGCCAGAGAGTTAAAATTTATTTATTGCAGAGTGAATTGAATGAGTATAAAATATTGTAGAGACTCTGTATGCTTTCTCAATTAAATATAATCGCTATTCCATCGCAGTTCCATCGCAGTTCCATCGCACTTCCATTAATTCCCACTGTAAAGTTGGATCTCTTATTATGAGATTTCCTATCCTGAGATATCTGATATATCTGTCTTTTTCACTTCTTTAGGATTTAAATCTCTGAGGATTTAGAACTTCCAGGCTATTAGTAACTTATTCAAAAATCTATTCATCCTTCAGTTTCTTTCTCTCCTGTTTCTTACTCAAATTCAGCTTTTATTATTCCATTTTTCTGTTTATTCATTTCCGTTCCGTTCCTTTCCGTTCCTTTCCGTTCCTCTCCTCTTTCCTTCTTTCCTAACTTCGCTTCAGTACATCATAATATTCCTTGACAAAAATATCATTGCTTCCATTACCAGTGAGTTTATCATTCAACTCTTCTGTACTACTCACCATTCCAGCTAATTCTTCTCTACTAATCAGCTTTCCAGTTGTTTGTTTTCTCTAAAATCACCATTAATCAGCTTTCCAATTGATTATTCTTCTCTACTAATCAGCTTTCAATTAATCCCTCGCTACCCATTAATTTCTCTCTACTAATCAACTTCCCAATCAACCCTCCTATACTACCAATCTCCCATTCAATCCTCCTATACTACCAATCTCCCATTCAATCCTCCTCTACTAAACCCCCATTTAACCCTCCTTCCTCTTTCTACTTCCTACAAACTGTCAGCATATTCAATTATTTCTTAGCAACTACATCTTACCTTATCCTCTCTTATCTCATCTCTCATAAACTCCTCTTTCTCTCCTTTCTACTCCTCGCTAGGCCACTTTGCTAACCCAACTGGCAGCCCAGCATCGATCCGTTTCTTCGTCAAAGCAGCAATAACAGCAGCCCCAACTCCGCTACCGTCTTCAGCAGGTTGAATAGTGATCGGATACTCAGCTGGCGAACACTCCCAGTCGAAAATATCCCTCAAAGCCTGCGCTGCCCGCTCTTTAAACCCTGGATACTTATTAAACACTGAACCATCAGCTGCACAATGGCATCTGGTGATCCCCATCTTACGGCAGATAGCTGCAATCCCACAAACCGACAATCTAGCAGCTCTGAGTCCAATCATTTCTGCTAATCGTCTAATAAGTTCTCTCTCAGCCTGCGAAGTCTCCAGCTTCAATTCCTTGAGGAAAAGTGCTTCTACGTCTGATAAATTCTCAAAAGGATCCTCTTCTATCTTAGATAAGAACGAAGTATCCAGTAAATACGGTTTCGACTTTAAGATCGATACATCCTGACCTGCAAACATCACTCCAGCGTCTGCTAAGTCTATCAGTACCAATCTCATGACTTCCCCAAGGTAATACCCAGCAATCATCTTCTCAAAACACTGCTGGTTGGGCCTTGGGGATGTCGCGTCGATTTCCTCATCCCAGCGGGTCCGAGGGAGCACTACATGCTCGTTATCGAAGGCTCCATACTCACAATTGATAGCCATACGATCATCCAGCGATATCCCCTCAGGGAGGTTATCCCTGATCTTCGGGATATTCCGTACTACGTCATAGTACGCCCCGTTACACCCTGTGCCGAAGATGAGTCCCATTTCAGCTTGAGAATCAGTGTAACGAGAAGCTACGAGAGTTCCTGTAGTATCGTTAATTATAGCTACAATTTCTACGGGTACTTTACGTTGTTCCAGGGCTGTTTGAAACAATTTTACTACGTCGTGCCCTTCTACGCCTGGGATATCAAATCCTTTAGTCCATCGCTGGAGAATTCCGTGGTTAATAGCGTACTGAGTGCAAGGATACGAGAATGTGAATCCCAGGGGAATTTTCTCTCCTCTGGTCACTACGGCTTGCGCTTCAGCAGAATGATGGATAAACTGAGTAATACAATCAGCAATAAATGCCCAGAGTTCGTCCTGAGGAGCTGTACGAATTCTATCTGGTAATTTATACTTGGACTGTGTTACATCAAAGGTAGAATCTCCTTTCAGAGTCACCAGAACTACGCGGAGATTTGTGCCTCCTAAATCGAGTGCTAGGTATTCTCCAGTTTCCTTACCTGTAGGGTATTCGAGTACCCATCCTACGTTCATAGGGATGGTTCCTCCCTTGGTGGAGAGGCCCCTTTCTAGTTCGTGTACGAAATGGTTGGTTATTTTCTTTAGTTGGTCGCTGGAGACTGTGAAGAGTTCTTCCAGGGCGGCGATTTCCTGGGCTAAGGAGCGCGGGATGTCTGCTACGGATCCCTGAAGGTTAGTGGGGGAAGGGGGGGAGAGGGGGAAATGGGGAAATGGGGGAAATGGGGAAATGGGGGAAAATAGGGGAAAATAGGAGAAAATGGACGAGGAATAAAAAGAAAAAGGAAGAAATAATGGGGAAAAAGGAGTAAATGATGGAGAAAATAAAGAAAAAAGTGGAAAAAGAGGAAGAAGTGGTGAGGAAAAATGAAGAAACTGTGGAAAAAGAGGAAAAAGGAGAGTAAATAATGGAAAAAAATAAGGAAATAGTAGAAAAAGAGAGTAAATAATGGAAAAAAATTAAGGAAACAGTGGAAATAAGAGATAAAATAATGTAAAAAGTAAGGAAGTGGTGGAAAAAAGAGAGTAAATAATGGAAGAAGTAAAGAAATACCTGATAAAAAAGGTGTAAATCATAGAAATACTGAACATAGTATAGAAATAAAGCTGGCAAATCAAAGATTAAAGATGGGGGATAATAAAGGGGAAAGAAAGAGAAGGAGCGGAAGATTTTAAAGGATTTTAAGGGATTTTAAGGGATTTTAAAGGATTTTAAGGGATTTTAAAGGATATTAGAGGAAATTAAAGAATATTAAAGGATATTAAAGAATATTAAAGAATATTAAAGGATATTAAAGGATATTAAAGAGATGAGAAAAAGATATACGAAATACTGAGATTTGGAGATGAAAACATCAAAGATAAAAATAAAATAGCAAAAATAACCAGATGATTTTTTTTTTTTTCCTTCCAAAGAGGATCCTATGAGAATGCGTTCAGAATGCTTGAAGAATGCTTAAAGAATTCTAATAATCCTGAGAATTCAAAGATTCTAGTGAAATCTTATGAAAATCCTATAAGAATCCTAACACTTAAAACCTCTTAAAATCCTATGAATCCCATAAAATTCATATAGGATTATCTAAGGATTCCATCAAGAATCATAGAAATCTCAACTACAAGAGAGGAAATCAAATTTGGAGGATCTTAAAAGAATCCTATAAGAAAACTGTAAGAATCTTATAAAAAAAACTGTAAGAATCCTATAAGAGTCTATAAGAATCCTGTAAGAATACTGTAAGAATCCTATAAGAGTCTATAAGAATCCTGTAAGAATCCTAAGGAAAGGTATAAAGGTCTTACAAGAGTCTTAAGAAACATATAAGAATCCTAAGAGAAATCTGCTAAGAATCCTAAGAATCCTAAGAATCCTGAATCCTAAATCCTGAATCCTGAATCCTAAGAAAATTCTATAAGAATCCTAAGAATCCTGAATAACCTTTAAAAATCTTAGAAGAACCCCATAAGAATCTTATAAGAATCCTATAGAATCTCCATAGAAATTTTTCTATGAAACCCACAATAAATCTTCCAAAATCTCAGTAAATCTCAATAACAGAAATACATAGTTTTACTTTTACGTCTACAGTAAAAATCAGATTTCTACGTTTAAAGATTCCAATCAATGCGCAACAACCAAAACAAAAACCCCTAATAAATCAGTCAATCAGGCATCCAGGAATTCAAGGAATTCACATAAATGATGAATTATGATGAATTAATCAATCAAAAACCCAGAAACCGAGAAAGCCAGAAACCCAGCAATCCAGTAAATCCGAAACCTACAAAATCAATCAGTTTATCATAACTAACTAAATAATCTCAAAAACTCCTCAATAAACGCAATTTTTGATACATTCAAGTAGCCCAAATTCCCATAATCCCCACATTATTCCCACAATTCTTCTCATATATCTCCATATCATACTTTTCTGCTAGGAGGTTTCTTGGGGCCGAGATGAACCATTTTTATCAAAGGGAATCAGACAATCAGACAATCAGACACTTTACAGGCTATTCTGTGATACAAGACAGTCACAAATCAATCACAGGATGTTTATAGATGAATTTGACTGAGAAATAACACTGGAAATCCATATATTTCCCGCAATTATATCAATAACTATTCAAACAAGAGAATATAAATGTTCCGAGATTAGGCTAATAGGCTTTTTATCAATTGAGAGGGAATGATTAGTGTGTACATGTGATCTGTAGTTAGAATTAGGTGAGTTGCTGCAAGATGTGCACGGCTGTGCATGGAGATGCATGAGATGAAGGAGCGTTGAAGCTGAGGCGGGGCAAAATGGGGAAAGTAAGCGGGAAGAGTGCCGTTATTGGAGTTTTTGGCGGTGGTTGTGTGCGGTGCGGGTGTGTGGTATTTGCTGGATGGAATTTGATGGTTATACAGTGGGTATTAGGTGAGTTGTCCGGGGTTGTAGGAGATCGGGTTGTTTAAGCGATGGTTCTAGGCTTTGTTGATTACATCATCGGAATGGGAGTGAATTGCGAAATATGAGTAAACTGACTGTTTGTCAGTTAATTGTAGGAAAAAAGGCTATCAAACAGGGGGTCTGACATCATTTGGACAGGGTTTCAGTATTACTGTGCTTGTTATGTCAATTTACTACTTTTTTGTTGTCCTTCTTGCTATGTTCCCGCTGCTCAAAGATGTATTTCAGATTACGTCATCTGAGGTATGATTAGTCAGATTTGTCATACCAGAAACAAAGCTCAATTCTAGACCAAATAGCCTGGAGTTTTCCCCTCTACTCCATCTCAACTACATCATAACATTGTATATTTCTCAAATATGATCTTTTGCCGTTCTCTAGCTCACCCGAAGTTCTCCATAGCTCTCACTATATTACTTGTTTAAACGCTTATGTCATCAGAAAACATCCCCTACCTATGCTCTTCCCGTACCGCACGTCAAATCCCTCAGTTTGCCGCCTTTCCAGAACCTCATTTGCCCACAATCACCTTACATCACACTCTACACCATTTTCCCCCTCTTAATACCCCTTTATCTCCATCCATTCTTCCTCTCCTCCCTTCATTCCCCTTCCCCCTCACCCCCTCAGACAATCCTTCTTTCCTGATTACATCATCAATTATTACCCTCACACCCATACACTCCAAGTCTCCCGCATTGCCCCCGGCGGTAAATTCACATTTGTGCTCCGATGGCGAAACGCCGCACAAATCCGATCCGATCCGTTCCGTTCCGCGTTTTTTCGGCTTATTTCCCGTTCTTAAAGCCACAATTGTCTTTGTAATCTGTTAAAACACGCATTTCCTTACCCATTTCTGTCGCATTTTTCCTCCTATCATCTCTGGTTACCCCGCAATTCCCCTCCTCCCGCACAATGGTTGAAGTCGCTCCGGAACTTGAAACGTCCCCCGTGCCGGATTTAAAGCTGGCACAGCATATTTTCACACTACAGAAAAAGAATTTAGCATCCCAGCATGCCGCTGCCACTGATGCGCTGCTTGAAAGTATTAAAACGCATTCACAGGCACCTCTTTACTACTATCTTCATACATCGGATGCTATAAAATTGGTTACACCTTTCCCATGGGACTCAGCTCTGTATGAAGAACTTAAAGAGCGGAATAATGAAGAAATATCACGGTTGAAAGCGGCTATTGAAGCTGTAGAGAAGGAAGACGACGGAGAAACTGAAAGTCTTAATGGATGGATTAAATTAGGTGAATATTATGCAAAAATTGGTGATTTATCTAATGCTATTACAACATTAAGGAAAGCACAAGAATTAGCACCATCTTCTGGTAGTAAGATTGATATATTATTTACTATTGTAAGGTTAGGGTTCTTTTTCGATGATAAAATATTTGTTCAAAAGCAATTAGACGTTATTTCAAATTTAATTGAAAGAGGTGGTGATTGGGAACGTCGTAATAGGTTTAAAACGTATAGAGGAGTTTACCTTATGGCTGTGAGGAACTTTTCCGAAGCTTCAGACTTACTTATTGACTCATTAGCTACATTTACATCAACAGAATTATGCTCATATGAGCAAATTGCTGAATATTCAGTAAT
Source organism: Sporopachydermia lactativora (assembly GCA_030579575.1). Lineage (NCBI taxonomy): Eukaryota > Fungi > Ascomycota > Sporopachydermiomycetes > Sporopachydermiales > Sporopachydermiaceae > Sporopachydermia > Sporopachydermia lactativora. The sequence continues at coordinate 59,601 of JAKTRH010000072.1, forward strand.
TTCTGGTGCTATATCATTAGAAAGGATTGATTTGAAGAAGAAAATCATTGATTCTCCCGAGATTTTATCACAATTAACTAGTAGTAAATTATTAGAACCTGTGGTTACAATGGTTAATGCTTTATATACCTGTGATTATCAAACATTTTTCCAAGCTTTAGTGGAAGTTCATGATGAGAATTTATCGAAATCTGTTTATTTAGCTCCTCATGCTTCTTATTATTTAAAAGAAATGAGAAGGAAAGCTTATGCTCAGTTATTGGAATCTTATAAAGCTTTATCGTTAAAATCTATGGCTGAAGGATTTGGCGTTTCAGTAGAATTTTTGGACGAAGATTTGAATAGATTTATACCTACGAAGAAGTTGAATTGCGTTATTGATCGGGTTAATGGAATTATAATGACAAATAGGCCTGATACTAAGAATGCGCAGTATCAGCAGTTGATTAAACAGGGGGACGCTTTACTGACGAAGCTGCAGAAGTATGGAGCAGCTGTTCGTTTGAGTGGTGCTGAAAGGGTGTAGTAATGGAGTAATAAGTGATTTATAATAGATTGTAGGATAGTAGTAGGATTTGGAGAGTAGATATTTATGAATACGTAAGCGGAGGGATGTTTCAGTGGGAATGGTGATACAGCTAGTGGTGTATGGAAGATGGAATTGACTTATTTGGTTATTATTTGATTTATATACGCTGGTATTATCAGGAAAGGCGGGCTGATAAGTGTAGAAAGTGCTGTATTGCTGTAATGACAACCCAAAACCGTCTAAAACGGGTGAAAACGGAAGCAGAAGTGAGAGGAAAATAATATGGAGTGGAGAGGATAAGTGGAGCCACGAAATTTTGGTATGTTTTTGCTGGTATCCTGTTGTTTTCCGTTCCGTTCCGTTCATTTGAAACAGCCGAGAAGTATAGTGAGACCCGAAGTTAAGTTAGGAGAGCTACGATGAGACCCGAAGTCTACCCATTCCAGGAAGAGACCCGAAGTCTGCTCGGTGTTCAATAATTCATTTCCACATTCATTTCGGGGCTCAATGCGGGGTCAAAACCACTCCATATCAATACAAAATCTCATATTCTCCATTTCTGTACACATTTCTCGGCTTTTCGCCCTTTTCTGCCGTCTTTTCCCGCTTCTTTACAGCCGACTCTCACTTTCTATTGGCCTATCGGGCCATACAATACGCAAAGCATCGGCAACGGAAGCCACAAAAAAGCACTGCAGCCCGAGATCATTTGCCACAAACTCAGCCCCAATCTCCTCGACATCCCGCTCGTTAGCCTGTGGCAATATTACCCGTTTCACCCCGGCAATATGCGCCCCCAGCAATTTCTCCCGAATACCCCCTACAGGCAAAACCCGCCCTCTAAGCGTCATTTCCCCCGTCAGCGCCACATCCGCAGGCACACAGCGGCCCGCCATTAAAGACACAAACCCTATAGTGAACGCCACTCCAGCCGACGGCCCGTCTTTCGCCACAGCCCCCGCAGGAGCGTGCAAATGCACATCGTGTTTCTTCATAGCAAACCCGTCAATGCCGAGTTCTCGGGATTTACTTTGTACATATGTGAGGGCTATTTGTGCTGATTCTCGGATAACTTCGCCGAGTTTCCCGGTTAGTTTTAGTACTCCCGAGCCTGGCAGGGCAGTCATTTCAAACACGAGAATGCCGCCCTGGCCCGAGCCCATGTATGCGAGTCCGTTGACGACTCCGGGGATGCCGCCGGAGCCGGAGATGTCGTCGGCGTCGAATTTTGGTGGTCCGAGAATAGCGATTACGTCATCGGGTGTGATTTTAAGCGATAATCGAGTTTTAACCGAGTTTTCAGCCACAGAAGTCTCATTTTCAGCCACAGAAGCCACAGTTCCCGTTTTCGGCTCAGCCACAATTCCAGCTTCCGCTTTCGGCTCAGCCTCGGCTCTTTCCTCGGATTTTCCCTCTTCCTCAGCCTCAGCCTCGGCTTCCGCCTCGGCTTCGGCTTCTTCGGCTACCTCAATAGCCTTCGCCCGACACAAAGCCGCCACTAACCGCTCCAACTCCCGCACCCCAGCCTCCCGCGTATACTTCTGCGCCACCTGCTCTAACACATCCCTCGGAATTTGTAACCCAGCTACTCCGTGCTGCGCCGCCTGCTTAGCCACCAAATGCCGAGCCGCCACCTCCACTTTATCCCGATATGTGTACCCTTCAATCTCAATTACCTCCATTCGGTCTCTCAGTGGCGCAGTAACACTCTGAATATCATTAGCCGTAGCTATAAATACACATCTAGATAAATCTATAGGGAACCCCACATAATGATCTACAAACCCCGCATTTTGTTCCGGATCGAGAATCTCCAGCAGCGCCCCCGCAGGGTCGCCGTGGTGAGACCGGAGGCCTACTTTGTCTACTTCGTCTAATAGAATTACAGGATTTACAGACTCGGCTTTCCGCAGAGCGGATACAATGGCGCCGGGCATGGCTCCTACGTAAGTACGGCGGTGTCCTCGGAGTTCTGCTTCGTCTCGGAGACCTCCGAGGGAGATGCGGGCGTATTTGCGGCCGAGGGCCTTGGCTACGGAACGGGCCAGAGAAGTTTTCCCTACGCCTGGGGGTCCGTGGAGTAGGAGGATTGGGGCTCTGGGGTGAGATGTGGGGTTAGTTTGTGGCTGATGTGGCTGATGTGGCTGATGTGGCGCAGTTAAGGTTTTTTCCGACTCGGCTCGGAATTGACGTAAGAATTGGTCTAAATCTGCTGCGCCACTGTCGTTTGCATTACCCTTTCTGGTGCCTTTTCCCTTTCCGGCCCCTGCTGCGCCACCGTCGGCTCCAGTGAGTTTCAGCACTGCCAAATACTGCAAAAGCCGCGTTTTCACCTTCTCTAAGCCGTAGTGGTCCGCGTCGAGAATGCGGCGCGCTTCTGCTAAATCTACGCGTTTTGCCGTCTCTTTCCCGAACGGGATACTCGCGATTGTGTCCAGGTATGTGCGCGTCACGTGGTACTCGGCTTGTTGTGGCGATAGCCGTTTCAGCCGAGCCACATCCTGCGCCACTTGTTTACGAGTTACCGGATCGAGCCGGGAAAGAAGAGGCGCATACGTTTTAGTGGGGTCTTCCGGTTCGGAGTCGGTGTCTGTGGCTGAATTTTCGGCTGAATTACTAGATAAGTTTGTGGTTGAAGAGTTACCGCCTGCTGCGCCACCTGCGCCACCTGCGCCACCGGCAAACTCTTCCTGTAGCTGCAAAGCCTGCAGCAACGCCGTTACTTTACGGGATACTTCTGTGGCTACGGCTAAACGGTTCGGGAACGCCACAGTGGCAGCCACAGTTTGGGCGTCGCCGTCCCGAAGCGGTAATAAAGAAGCCGTTACGTCTACAATTGTCAGCCACTGCGCCACAGTAGTTGTGGCGCTGTCACGTGGCGTGGCTTTTAAAACGGCTTCTAGGCGGCGCAGCAACGGCAGACGAGCGGCTATCGCTGTGGCGACGGCGTTGGTGATTGGGTTTACGGAAGGAGGCGCAGTGGCTCTGGCGGAGCTGAATTTGGTAATTTCAGCTAGTAAGTTTAAGGTAGTTGTGGCGTACGTATCAATAATTGGACGTAAAGAGGTTAATTGTGGCGCAGTTGGGTGGCTTAGCGGTTGGTTTGTATAAATTTGGATTTCCGCTTCTGTTGGTGGTGATTTCGGGTCGGAATTAGGATTGTGGCGCAGTCGGAGTAGTCGGAAGCGGCAAAGCGCCTCCAATTGGATTGTGACGTCTTCCGAGCCGGAAAGAGTAGAGAAGGCGACAAAACGGGCAATGCAGCCGTAGGGTGGCGCAGGAGTTGCCGGAATAGGCGAAGCGACAGAATTAGAAGTGGCGCAGTCGTTTCCTAATCCGGTATCTCCTTCCTCTTCCGTCTTTTCTTCCGAATCTTCCCGAAGCCACTGCTGTAACGCCGCTTCCGAAATACACGCAAAAAGCAGCCAACTCCGCGCTCTGCCAACGTCCTGCTTCACGAGACTCCCGATAGCCGGAGCGGCGGAAGCGGAAGATTGTTTGTACTCTTTAAACAGCGTTTCCAAAGCGGAAATACCCGCTTCCGCTTCCGCAGACAACGCAGGCTGTTTATTGGCACTTCGGCCCGTTCCGCCTGTTCCGCCTGTTCGGAGGCTCAGCCGATTTGCCGTTATGCGGCCGATGAGCGCCGCAGCGTCCTGTTTAGAGACAGGCAGTTTGTACAGCACGCCAGGGAGCAGAGCTGTCGAATTCTGCAGGATGTACAGGGGGGCAGTGAGGGGCGGGAGCGGGGCATAGTTGGAGTCTTCGGAGAGGGACATCGGGGCAAAAGTACAAAAGCGGAGCGGGAACGGAGCGAAAATTGAGACCCGAGGCTGTTTCGGAGTTATTAGTAAAGAGATCGGATAAACTATTGAGAGGTTTACGGGGTTACCAAGAGGATTTAGTGGTGTTTGTGTTGATTATTGATGTTTTGTGGATAGTTTTAAGGGTTTCTGTGGTGCCGAAATCGCCGTAAGGGAAAACGGGATTACCAGGAAGGGCGGGAAGTGCGGAATAATGTGAGGGGCGGATAGGAAATTCCTCGGTTCGGGACGGTGAAAAATGAGGGAAGAGGGTCGGAAGCGGGGGGAGACGCGATGTCTGTTCCGAAATAGGCAGCTGAACTTTAATGGGAACAAGGAGGAGGGGATTGTTGATTACGTGATACGAAAAGGAGGGAATATGAAGTGTTTCAAGCGGGAAAAATGTGGGATAAAGGGCAGAAAATGTGGGGATTAGAGAAGTAGAAGTAGAGAGTAAAGCCGTGTTGAGAGAACTTTTTGGTTGATGCTTGGAAATTGATGTTTTTACACTCGTTCTACGTCGTTGTTCCCATTTTCTGCACTCTCTGGATGACGTGCATACCACATGCATCATGCACCATGCTGCACGCAGCCGTTGCATGCAGCATGCAGCAGGCCGCACGTGAATGTGATTCGGCTGTTTTTATCCGATAAGCCGATGCCGATGCCGATAAGCCGAAAGTACGATAAGAAAGAAGGAAAGAAATAACTGTACAGCGTATATTAATATAGAAAAATCAATATTTGTAGCATTTTAAATACTCAATCCTCCAAGGTATACTATTCAAATACATCCGAAGTAGCGGAATCCGTAGAAATTGTGCTGTCTTTCCTCAATCTAGCAATGAATTCCTTCTCTGCGTCGCCGATATCGCTTGCAGTTAATCGACGGAACTGGCCGTCTTCTGTGGTTGCCGATTTGTCATTTGCCGAGATTGATTCCGAAGAGAAAGAGCCCCGAGGAACGTACGGCTTTTTAGACTCTCCAGTGAGAGAAATGAATTCCATTTTCACGGGATTCGGGCTCGTCGGAACCTGAGGTTTTGTAACGTTTTCGGCAGCCATTTGAGAACGGTGAAATGAGATGTATTGAGTTGTTTGATTTGTAGTTGTGAGTGAAATAGGAGCTTTAAAAGCTGGGATTTTAGTACTGATAGGTTGTGTGTAGATTGCTTGACTGTTTCTATAATGTATCAGCGGAAAACCTGTAGAAAACCTGTGGAAAGCCTGTAGAAGCCTGCGGAAAGCCTGCAGAACTAATAAACCGATTATACTGCTATAAGCTGAATTTCTAATCAAATTATATCGTAATTATACTGCTAATATGCTAATATCCCTTAATATCACCATTTCAAACATACAAATTCATCTGACGAAAAGGCGGTGACCGAGGAAATATATAGAGATGCAGCTGATAAGGATTTACGATCACCTCATCGGTCTGGGGTGACGGTGGCAAGTAGGGTTGAGTAATATGGGCTATAAATGTCGTATGGGGGTGAAAGTAGTACCGTTAGAATCTGCGCAGTTTGATTAATAAGAATATCACATTTCAATTAATGATTTGGCTTGGCTTCCTGCTTATAAACGATGGATGGTTTTATGAATTTCTACTGAAAGTGCGGAGCGGGCAACGTGGTTAATCCGATTCGGTAATTGCCAGATAAAGTTTGGGCTAACAGTTTGTAACGTATTTAGAAATTTGTGGTAGTTACCTTGTTGATCCGAGTCGGAATGAATACCGTTTTGGGAAGGGAAGGGTCTGGGGAAAAAATCGGAGACGATATCACCTCGGATCGGATGATGCGGAGGGACAACGGCGCTGCATACATCGGAGGAAACCGGAACAGTCAGAAAGGGTGTACTTTGGTTGGGTTTGCAGTTTAAAACTACCACTCCTTTGTTCTTTATAATGCATCAGCAGAAGAAACACTTCTCGGTAGTTTCAGAATATCTGATTATGGCATCGGATATTACTTAAATGTTTACGTCATCTCATTCTGTCACCTGCTGTCATCCTCTTCTAATATTCGATTACGTAATCTTGATATCTCTAAATGCTTACGTCATCCTGTCCTTATCTTCTTATCGCTCTCTCTCCCCCACAATCACCTCCATCATATCCGATTACCTAATCAGACCTCACCCCACAGCCACTCACATCATTCCTGATTACTCATCAACAAATACCCTCTATCAAATGCCCTCTTCCTTCATCTTCCCTCGATATACCCCCTTTTTACCCCCCATTTTACCCCCCATTTTACCCCAATTTCTACCCAATTGACCCCCAATTATCCCCCAACTATCCCCCATCTATTCCCCCCCTTTTTCCCCCAATGAAGAGCTTCAATATCGCCGGAATCCAAACATACGTCTACGGCCTCGAGCAAGCCTCGGGATTCTCTTCGGTAAACGTCTTATATCTCCTCCATGGTCGGCTGCAAAACTACAAAGTCACCGAGGCTGTGGCACTGAAAGTCCTGGAAAACTACTATGCACGTGACGACGCTGTCCGGGGTTTAATTGCCGTCACTTTTGATATGCCGAACCACGGACTTCGGGAAGTGCGTTCCGAGTCGAATTTGGATATTACAGAGGGGAATGAGCATCATATGTATGGATATTATAGTCTCCGGATATTCGAATATATTTATGGGATATATACTAACGTTTCCGTTTTAATTCAAGCCCCGATATGGTCTCCATAATAGGTATAGTAGTTGATATATCGTTTCCAGTTTCTATTCAGTTCCCAGCTAACAAACGCTTAGATATGGCAGTAGAGGAGACGCTGGTGGTTATGAGATATCTTCCGTTTTACCTGCCGTTCGCTGCCTACTCCAATATCGTCTCCGGCATCTCTATGGGCGGCCACGTGGTTTACCGGCTCTCTGTTCGGCCCGAGGCTCGGCTGGAAGGCCTGGCGCCGATTATAGCATCTTCGGATCTCACCTCGCTGCTGTGGGGTCGCGTGAGAAACTCGGTAAAGCATTTGCAGGCCCGTGGGGAGTTCCCAGGTGCGGAAATACCGGAAAAGGCACTGCTTAAGCTGTACGAATTGTCCTATGAGGAGGCTTTGGAGGCTGCTGTGGGGTCTGCTGCGCCACAGCTGCGGGAACGGGTGTTTTTGTGGCTTCCGCAGGGTCTGCACACGTGGCTGGCACAGACGGACCGAGCTGTGGCTGAAAAACTGCCGGATATCCCGATTCTGTCTTTGCACGGGGCGGAAGACCCGCTGGTGCCGCCACAGCACTGCCGGACGCTTCTGGACGAGTGGGAGGCGCAGCAGCCGAGCCGAGATTACGTTTGTGACGAGCAGAGCGGAACGGGCCACGCTTGTACCCCGGAAATGGTGGAGAAGCTGAGCGAATGGATGGCTCGGTGGAGAAAATGAGGTTTTAAGGCGGGATTTGCGGCCCGATGACTCAATGATGGGTTTGTGGTTATTCAAGATTTGTTTGTGGTTAGAAAATAGTTATTTGTGGTTAAAACTTCGGAGTTTTCGGGCCGTTTATAGTGATTTAATTCAATTTTTCGATCCGAGAGTATTTTTGGATGACGTAATATGTAAATGGTTGAGGAAATAACGGAAATAATGCCGGTAATAGGAATTGCGGACATCTTCTCCGAAATATTTCCCCAGGTCGGATTAGTTAAATCATCCGATAACCATTTGAACTGCGAAATAATGAAGGAAAATGACAATTTAATAGTAAATAAACAGATCTGTGACTATTAAAATTCTCTTAATATTCTTGCTTTTAAAGCTGTAGTATACTTGGGTGTCAGACATGCGAATAATACGGCCTCTTCTCTCAAAAGCCCGTCTCACGCTGTTCACGAAACCTGAATGCGGGCTGTGCTATGAAGCGAAAGAGCAGCTTTCTGGAGTGTTGAAGGGCAAATCTGTGGAGTACCGGGAAATTGATATTTCTCGCCCCGAGCATAAAGAATGGTTTGACGTTTACGTGAGTAGAGAATGGAAAGTATGGAAGGACCCAGACTGCTGTACTAACTGGATATCGCAGATGTTTGACATTCCTGTGCTTCATATTGACAGGGACGGGGCCAAAACGAAAAAGTATATGCACAGGATGCCTCTTGATGAGATTCTGGAAGATTTGAAGTAGATTTGGCCTGGGAAAGGAGAATTCTCCTTGTTAAGCTGTCATCAGTCCATACTAAGACTGTCCAAACCGCTGTTATCCGGTGTATTTCCGCTCAAACGGCTCCACACATCCCTATACTTTATTCATATACATAAATAACCCACCTGAACAGTCTGTAATAACTAATTAACCCATTAATCCGCTTTCCTGTCGTTTATCCGTCGTTGATCCGACACTTCCCTGAACCTCGGATCTCATCTCACAAACATGGCGTCTCATCTCGTACATGCACCCCCCTCACCGGACACTCTCTCCCACAACAAACCAAATTTTACCCCCAAATCCCCCACTATAAACACCCAGTTTCCCCCCTTTACCCGCTTATAAACCACCCTCATTCCCGGACACACACCTCACGTCTCCTCTTCTTGCATCCTCGACTGAAAAATTTCTTACTGTGATGAGCAACGCGACGATAAGAAAGGAATATTCACAGCCTATTTGATGCTCTTTCGACCCCAAATCCCACTATTTTCCACCTCCTAGACTGCCCAATCGTTGCCTAAGAACTCCCGCACAATGGCTGACAAAATCAGATACTATATGGAACAGGTAAGCACCATTTACTCCCCTGTATCTCACTGGCCAAGCCCTTACTAACTATACAGTCCGTTCCAGAACTCGAAGATCTCCTGCGGAAAAACCTGTTTGACAAACAGGAAACCCGCAAAATCATGAAGAAAAGAACAGACTTTGAACAGCGTATCACCGGCAGATCCGCCAGACCCCACGATTTCCTGCGCTACGCAGAATTCGAAGCAAACTTGGAAGAACTACGCAAGAAAAGACTCAACAGACTGCGCAAAGTGGTACTCGCAGACGGCAGGAAACTCGTAGATACGCGTCCTAGCGTGTCTGATTGGGCCGGTCCTCGGCGCGTTTTCTTTATATACGACAGGGCCATCAGAAAATTCCAATCGGACTCTTCAATATGGAATGCATACATTTCCTATGCTAAGAAGACGAAATCTAATAAAAAACTGTTTCAAATCTTCTCCCAGCTGCTGGCGCTGCAGCCCCATAACGAGGCTGCTTGGGTGGCTGCGGCAACGTTCCAAATGGACGAATATGCCAACGTAGCCGGGGCTCGTTCTGTGCTGCAGAGAGCTTTGAGGTTCAATCCGGATTCCCTGCTGCTCTGGACCGAGTATGCCAAGCTGGAGCTTATATATGTGGCGAAGCTGTTATCTCGGCGGAAAGTGCTTGGGCTGCTGCGCCACTCTGCCACATCGACAGCCGCTCCCGAGCTTCCGAAACAGGACAAGCCGGAAGACGCCACAATTCTTCTCCCGGAAGCCACAGAGTCGGAACCGTCGGAATTCTTCCAAAAACAGCTTGAACGGCTTCCGGACGCCGATATGGAAATTCTTGCCGATGCAGAGACCAACCCGGCGCTCCGGGGAGACGTGGCACTCGCTGTGTTTGATATAGGCCTGGAAACACTCGTAGGATGTTACTGTAAACGGCACGGATACACTTCGGCATCTCAGCCGACGCTCCGAGACTCGCTGAGCCACCGGAAACCCCGCCAGTACTGTCTGGAAGTTGCTGCGGCGTTTCTGCGTGTTTTTGACAAGTTTGAAGTGCTGGATAGAATGTATTTGGGGGACCATGTGATTCGGCATCTTTTCCAGGCTTTCCAAGCCGCGGAAATTCAGCCTCCGGCTCAGATTTTCCTCTGGGACGTCACGCTTCCTCTGCGGCACGTGAAACCCGACGAAAAGGAGTTCCCTGATATGCTGAAGATGAGTTTCAATAAGTATATGGCGCACGCTACTAAGAATAAGTATGGCCACAAGACCGAGGAGCGGAAAGCCGTGGATTCGGAGCTCCGAAGGGCGTATTTAGAGGTGCTGGAAGGGTATAAACAGCGGGAGGGATTGGATGAGAATTTGAAGGTGGTGGTTGAGGTATTTGAGAAGAAAGTGGAGATGCAGAAGTAGGAGAAGAGGAGAGGAGAGGAGAGGAAAGGAAGGAGAGGAGAGGAGAGGAGAGGAGAGGAAAGGAAAGGAAGGAGAAGAGAAATGAGAGTTCTTAAGCAGTTCAGAGGAGAGGAGAAATGAGAGTTTTGAACAGTTTTCACTTGACTTTCAAGCAGCCTTCATAGCTGAGTAATAATCGTTCTATTAACTAAATAGTATACACTTGTAGAGCAAGCAAAACTGTATACAGAATATGATGGAATACTGAAGGAAAAAAGAGCGTATAAAAGTTTGGTGGAGAACGAGATGGAAGATGAGAAGACTGTGGTAGATACGAAGGAAATATTCTAGTGGATAACAGAGGAGGAGAGAGGAGAAGGAAGAGATAAGAGAAGTTTGGTTTGTATGGAGTTTTACATAGTAGAAACCTGAGCCCTGTTTCTATATTACTGGAGTTTCCAAGCAGTTTTTAAGAGGATAGCATTCAAGCAGTATTCTACAAATTCGAAGATCCCATAAAAATTCATCAACTGTTATTCACAACTATTTGTAGTATTATTGAAAGAGATTTGACAAGCTGTTGAAAGGTATATCGGTGACTTTACAAAGTGAATGATGTTATGAGGAAAGAGTGGATTTCCAGTAGAATATAGGGGATAATGAGTGATTAAAAGAGAAGAGATGCTGAGAGGAGGGGATTGAGAAAACGAGATAATCGAGACAGAAATTGAATGAAAAATAGAAAGAAGGGAAAAGAAAAAAGGAAAAGTAACATTTGATAGCAGAATAAGAAGAAATACAGGAATACTGCTAAACAGGATGAACTGAAAGTATACTGAAAGTATGCTGACTATCAATTCAAAAGACAGAAAGAATAAATCAAAAGAACAACAGATGGGACGTCATTACATCAGACTAAAGCTTTCCTATATAATCATCTGTGCTGTGGAGAAACTGAGAAAGTCACGCTCTAAATGGTTGTCTTTTCTTGCTCTTTTCCGCTCCACTTAACTTTGTTACTCTCCTGGTGACGAGGAATTCATTCTTTTACAATGTTTGCCCTCCTATTTGCAATATTTCACTTTCCTGGCTTCTTTTGAGTGTCAATTCAGTCATTATCGGATATTTCTTTATGGTTTCCCTCTTAATTCACTGGTGTTCTGTCTTTTTTTACTTACTTTATTCTCAAATCTATCTGTTATTCAATCTTGCAGTTCTCATTTACTTTATTATTCCTATAATTTTATCATTCTTTTGTCTGCTTATTTCCAATATACTTTATAATGTGTCTTTTCCTTTTCTCCTTCCTTCTTTCCTCTCCCTCTACATATAAAGTGATATCGAAATAGCGTGTATAACAATTCTGACTATCCCTATAAATACCTAAGCTAAAAGGACTATCAACACTCCTTATATCTGCCTTTTATCAGCACCCTTCTAACTGTTTTTCACCTCCTTCCTCTTTTTCCTCTCATCCTCTCCTCTCCTACTTCCTTTTTCCTCTAAAAACCTCAATTTCAATCTCAGTACACTACTACTTCACTACTACATCTCTACTACATCCTCGACTACATTTCTCACCTCTTCAGTCAGTTTTCGCATCCTCAGCTGCCCCACCAAACACGAAAGCCGTTCCTGGAACCCCAGAACTCGGCACTCCCATATCCCGTCGCAGCCTCGCAGGAATAACAAATCTAAACACATACAAAGCACCAAACACTACTGTAAGCACCAGAGTAGCCAAACAGTACATTGCAGTGGTCCCGGCTGAATAATACGATTTCCCAATACCAAATGGCAAGGTATAAGTAAGCAATTCACCCTCAGCTCCGTGTTTTGTCACTGTTTGGCCCACCCTGGGACTTATCCACCGAGCATTCAGCTGCAGAGTGAGAAAATCTCCAATTATATACCTGTTAGTATGCGTTCCTCCACTGTAGGCTATCGCAGCTATAGGATAGTCCCCAGTCTTGGATTCGTGGAATATTACGTTCATAGCTGGGTCAATATCTAAGTGGCTTTCCTGGATGTATCCTCTGGTATTAAAAGTCAGTGGGATGTGTGTTTTACCGTCTTTAGCTACGGGGACTCTACAGGAAAATGGCGCGTCTTCGTGGGTGTAGAGTTGGAATAGATGGAACATTTCATCTGAGAATCCGATAGTACAGTTGAAGTTTTCGTCCACGTCGTAGCGGAAAGTCAGTGGTTCGCCTGTTTCGCGGCATTTCGGGAAGGAAGTGTAGATTATGTTTCCTATAGGGTTAGTAAGGGATGGGAGGAGGGAGGGGGGAGGGGAATAAAGGAATGAATGAAAGGAATGAAGGAATGAAGGAATGAAGGAATGAAGGAATGAAGGAATGAAGGAATGAAGGAATGAAGGAATGAAAGGAATGAAGGAATGAAGGAATGAAGGAATGAAGGAATGAAGGAATGAAGAAATAATTGAATAAAGGAATAAAAGAATAAAAGAATAAAAGAATAAAGGAATAAAAGAATAAAAGAATAAAAGAATAAAAGAATAAAAGAATAAAAGAATAAAAGAATAAAAGAATAAAAGAATAAAAGAATAAAAGAATAAAAGAATAAAAGAATAAAAGAATAAAAG
>JAKTRH010000073.1:0-72388 GCA_030579575.1 Sporopachydermia lactativora
TAGAATATAGAATATAGAATATAGAATATAGAATATAGAATATAGAATATAGAATATAGAATATAGAATATAGAATATAGAATATAGAATATAGAATATAGAATATAGAATATAGAATATAGAGTATAGAATATAGAATATAGAATATAGAATAGCAAATGCAAAGAAATTTCTGAGCAAATGTGGACCAAATGACTCTGCAAAGCTACCGGAATTAAATAGAATTCATAAAAAGGATGAATACTTCAAATGGCTGAAACAATTCAACAATAGAGTGTCCGATAGTATTTCCAATAGTATGTGCTCTTCACAGAGATTCCTAAATCAAATATCCAACTATTCAGTGTACAACAAAATCTCCTTCTTTCCAGCACATTTCAGCTATCTTTGCTGAAAATCAGCACCCTTCCCCGCCTATCTAAACGCTTCATTACTCACCAATCCTCAAAGTCGTCGGGGCAGCCGTTGAATAGGCTCGGGTAGCAGCAGATTTCCAAGCTGACAACATATTAATAATAGTGAAAGGATTGCTGAGGAGGTAAATTTCCTAATAAAAAAATTACAGGATGTTTCTTTGGACACGGGGAACCAAAAACTGCAGTTCCAAAATACCAGAAAATGTGGTTTTTACAGCTCAGAAACTCCTACTATACATTCATATTTCACCGTATATTAAAATAAATCATCGAGGAGGTGAAAAATTGATTGAATTGGCTGAAATTTCAAGGGGGAGACGAAATGTGAAAATCCCGGGGAATGTCGGGAACGGTGTGGAGTGGGCTGACGGGGGTGTTATGGGACAGCTAGTTTTGGAGATTAAACGAGTAATTCTTGGACTATTCTATATATTAGAAGGTGTTTTCTGTTGTGATTAACTATATATATAGTAGATTAATATTAAATAACAGTGAATAACTGTGTATATACCCGTAGGAAAAGAGGTATTGGGTAGAATTAACGTCAGTTGTATAAATTAAGAGCAGCGAATGGAGACGTGAAGTTCAAAGTTGAACATTGGGTCTCATCTTGTGAAGGGGAGAGTATGGACTTCGGGTCTCACTCTGAGACATCGGTTCACTCGACTGAGAGTTGATTCATATAAAAGGACTTAAAAGTGGTGCTTTTAGCAGGATTTATTGCTATTTTCTATTAAAAAGGAAGATGCTATTCCTTATAAAAGAGCTGTAAAGCAGAAATATATCCCATAGACAACGTATATCCTTGATTCTTCAATTCTATGAATTCATAAAGTAAATCTCGTATCCGTGATGATACCTGTTATTGGACACTCCGTTCCGACTCAACCGAGGAATTCATCAAGAAAACAGGAAGTTTTTCCAGTATTTATTGTATTTCTGATTGTTTTTATCGTTTATATGTTTAACTAGAGTATTAAGTGTTTAGTAAATAACAAAAAAGTTTTAGAAAAGCCCGCATTGGTCCTCTGACCTACAAGTACTCTCAAACTACTCCTCCGTAGTATCATATTCTATCGTACTCTATCATCATTTATCACATCCTATCACACTCTATAAAATATATATACAAGTTATTCATATTATAGACATACCCAACCCACTATACCCCACTTTTCCCCCTTTCTTACCCCACCATTCCCCGCTAATCCACGAGATCCTCCCAATTCTCCACAGTAGAAACCTCCTTCAAGTAAGCCTCAAGTGCTTCTTTCCGCTCTTTAGAAATAACAGCACTATCTTCTTTCCAGTCATCCTTTCCACTATCACCGCCCACAGCATCTGCTTTGTTGCTGTCCTTCGCCTCTTCTTCTCCTTCATCACCTGCCACATCCGCTTCCTGCTCTGATACTTCTTTACTCTCCGTTCGGACCTCAGGGACTCTCACTTTCTCAACCCGCGCCCCATCCTCACTCAATCGGCACACTGCAGCTCCGAAAGCCACACCCCGAGTCTGCAAACTTGTTTGTAAGCTTTTCAGCATTCTGATTATCCGCTGTTCATCTGCCTTTGTAGAGTTCACGTAATCTACACGGAATACTACAAATTGATCTTCAGCCACCCATCGTGCTTCCCAATCCGTCAATTCCCCAGCCGCAGCCACAGCCGACGCCACAGCTCCCAGCACATCCTCCCGCGTTACCCCGAAAGAGCATTCCTGAACCAGAAACGCATTGTACTCTGCCGGCTCCGCTGCTGAGCCTTCCAAAGCAGTTTGCGCCTCCCGAGTCCGCCCTACTGCAGCCACCCGCTGCGCCTCCGCCAAACTCATCTCGGGAACCTCGGCCCGATCATTATAGTACACATATACGTTCCGGAACGGCTCCTGGTCTTTGGACTCCGCAGTTAGCCTGTACGCCTCACATAGTAAATGAATGAACTTCCGTTGAGCGTGGCGCATCGGCGGGAACCCGTGAGCTCGGCGGGAACCCGGCTGGTTGGCCCGATTAGCTGTTACAAACTCCCGTAGGATTTTTTCAACTTGCTCGCACCATACAGGCTGCTGACGGTACTGTGCCAGAACTTCCGGCGTGTAGGGAACTTCCGAATCCGTTGCCGAAGGTTTTGGTCCAATTTCGAGCGCTTCCAGCAGCCGTCGGTTCCGTGCGAGCCGTCGGCATTCTTCTGTGCATGGCAGCGGCCCGATGCGCGTTCCGCGGTCCGCTGTGGCGTCGCAGGCTATCCGTTTCCGGATATTCCCACATTCGCAGCGCACTTCCGCTCTCACAGCACAAGGCCGAGTCTCGGGACACGGGAAACCTTCGTGGCATTTTTCCGGACACGGATGACCGCATTTCCTTAATTTGCCGCACACTGCGCCACATTTAGCCACACAATTCCCAGGCCGGTGACACGTTTTCGGACAAGTGTGGCGTCCACAAGACAACTGAGCCCCGCAAACTCTGCCGCAGGACACGGAAGTCACAGAACAAGCCGCCCGCACTTCCGCTTTTCCACACATACACTGTTTAGCCACCAGCGTCGGACACGGCGGACAATTCACGTCATCGCCATGGCAGTCGTGCGGCACAGCTCGGTGGCCGCACGCAGGCACTCGCTGACACGGGAAAGGACACTTCGGCATCTCCGTGCCGCACCGGATCGGCGCCCGCAGTACGGTGCGGCCGCAGGCACAGGCCATATCGTCTGCCGAGGACTGCAGGCACGGAGGACACGGCCCGGTGTGGCAGAGTTCAAGGCATCTGTGGCTGCCGCATTTCAGAGGCAGATTACAAATACGGTAACAAATGTGGCGTGGATCCACTTCTGGTTCTGTGGGTTCCTGATTGAGGGACTGCGCCACCAGCTCATCAAAAGACGCCACACGCATTTTAGCATTCCGTCTCATTTGTCTCTCCATTTCCCGAGCCACCGGCTCTGCAGGACAGCAAACTGCGCCACACCGATGCCGACGGCACGATAACAACGTGGAATCTTTGTGCTGGCACTGTGGCTTTAATCCGGCTTGCACAAACGCGCACGGGACGTCGAAAACGGAATTCCCGCATGCACACCGCGCTTCACAAACCGCAAAACACGGAGCGCAGGGCCCGTCGTGGCACGTCCAGTAACATTTGTGTCCACACGGCAGTTCCCGACCGCATACTGCGCCACAACTCGGAATCGGGTCCGCACACGAGCTCCGCTCGGCTCCGAGAACGTCCTTGACACTCCGTTTCCCGCAGTGACACGTTTTCACCCGTTCCGGGGCCAATTCACATCTGTGGACCCCCGGGAAAGTCGCATGACACCCTTTACCACAGAAATGAACCCCGCAGTCCATCGGCTCGCCGCAGGGGACGTCACATGCAAACCTCCCGAGCCACCAGTCGCTGCTGTCGTAGGACAGCGCCGGATCCCGCAGTTCTCGGCACGGTTTCTCCACCTTCCGCTGTTTCCCGCAAAAACACGAAACGGAATCCTCGGAATTACAAGATCCACAAACACCAGAATGACACGGCCGTCCACAAACATGTAACCCGCACGGCATTACCTCCTGGCACAAAAGCTCACACTGCCAGCCCTCATTGTACGGCGTAAGAGAACACGGCAGTGTCTGTACACATCTGCCGCAGTGACATGGCAGCGGCGGCCCCAGCGCCTGGCAGCTGCTGTGCCGGCCCGGGTGGCACTCTAACGGACACCCGTGGACACATTTGCCGAGCGGTGCGCCACAAGTCTGTCCGCAAGAGTGTGGCGACAGCGGATTCGGTTCCGGGTGCATTACTTTGCCGCACCAGCATCGGTAGTCCATAGGCAGTTCGTGCTTATCGGCACCACAAAATGGGCACCGCCACGACACTCCAGCCGCTTCTGTGGTGCCGCCGGTGGTAGAAGAGCCGCGCACTGCCCAGTCCCGAATACAATCTAAATCGTATACCCTACAGCATAAATCACAGCTCCATACTTCCGATTCGTAGTCGATTTCACCAGTACAAATCAGGCACGTGTAGGTTCCGGCTTTGATCTCGGAAATGATAGTGTCAGCCAGCATTCCGGCGTCCATTTCCTCGGTTTCCGCTCGGCGGGGGCTCAGCGTATCGGAATCAGCGCTGGAAACGGAATCGGAGTCGGAATCAGAGTTGGAATCCGACTCCCATTGGTTATACCGTTCTTTATCGAAGGTTTCATCTTCTGTGTCGGACGGAGAAGACATAGTGGGGGTATTTGACGTAGTAGGATATGGGAAATGGTGATAAAAGGGCCCAAAGTATGAGGGAAATAGAGGAATAAATACTTTTCAGTAGTTTCTTCAGGTATAAAGAGAGGATATAGACTTTAAAGTACCAAATGTATGGGGAAAAGGAGAACCAATAGCCCCAAAAGCTGACAGAAAAGTTTATACGGTTGTTTGGTCTTCACAGTAAAGAGAAAATCGGTCAAAAAGTGGCTTATAGCACCGTAATAGGAACTGTGGCGCAGTTTTAAACCCGATAAGAAGTCCGAGATGAAAAAAAGAATTAAATGTATGGAGATAGAAGCGGAGAAGATAGCCGGTTTCCGAAATATTTTTCGGAAATGATACCGAGAAGTTTATTTTTACCCTTTTGGGATATTTTCTGATTACGCGATCGCAAGGGGGGGTAACCAATGAGAACAACTGAAAATTAACAGCTTTGTATGAGAGTAATATAGCAGTAGTATAGATGATGATATACTATACGAAAGCAAGGGATCCGCGGTGATAAACTGCTGTAAAGAAGTTAATTCTCTTATCAGCGGAACTCGAAGATCATATTGGCAGATTCACGCACCACATAATACGCACAATGGCCGGTATTAAGGACCCCTGGGCTCGAAGGTATATATATATGAAAGATAGTGATATAAGAGTGAAGAAAAGTGTTATATCACGAGTAGAAACTAACTAGAGCACAGAGAAGCCTGGAGATACACAGGGCAGTTCACCAGACGGAACAGATTTAAGGGCTCTTTGTCGGGACTCGGGCTGGGAACGACAGCTTTCGTGATCTACTGTTTGTATGAGAAGTTCCTGATGAAGCCATCGCACCATTAGAGTCCAGAATGGGGACTCGGGCGGGCTGTTGGTGCTGTAGGAGAATAAGGGGATGGAAACTGGGAATATAGGAGGCTGGTAGGGTCTGTTTGGGCTGTAGTGGCGATTTTCGCTGGCTAAGTTGAGTGTCAGGATAGATGAAATCTGTTCCTGTAGTGGAGAGACTTCTAAAACGGCCTACGGGGAGCCTATTGAAACGAAAATGGGGGGTTCCTTTTAACCAGGAGTTACAGGAATAGTAGTGGGAAGCTGTTGAGTGTAATTGCACTTCCATACTATTGTTCTCACATTTCTTAGTTATATTGCCTTATTCTGATGTCAGGCAGCCTACTGAAGAATATTGCATCTTTGATCATCACAACTGTACTATTACGTACTCACATATACTCTTTCATCATAACACGACTGTCGATACACTGCTAGGATAGGAATTTTGCATTCCTTATTCACATTTTCTTATTAATTCCACCTTACAGCCTTTCAACTCCACTTTCTAGGTGTTGAAGCCGTCTGGTGCTATCCAGGACCTGTAGAAATTGCATAGTACTTTGGAAGTTTTCTCAGGATACTTTCCAAGTCAAATTTCCACTATTTTTTGACTGTTTTTAACTGTTTTCAACTATTTTAACCCCTTTTTTTACCTCATTTCCACTCATTTTCATCTTCAACTGGCCGCCTCGGGGGACTTCGCGTATCATCACACATCCAGTTTCCTCCCAAGTCCTTGTCCGGTTATCTGATAGCTGATATACATAGTAAGTATTTTTTTATTGATCCCCTAAAGCCTTATAATATGAATTTTCGGGGGGAAACTCCGTAGTAAAGATGTCCGGTTATACCGTGAGGTTCCTCGGAGTGAAAAATTCACGGAGTCCTCGGACGTCCTCGGAGTTCGCGGGCATTCCGAGGACGGATAATTCGGATCAATGAGCAATTGGGCAGAAATATCGGCAATTTTCTGACTTGTGAGTGGATTTAATACTGCAGAGTGAACATCTGGGGTTATTAGCATATCCAGCAGCACAACCCGTCTGCAGTATGAGTTTAATGGACGTTTTCCCCTCGGAAATCGTTTCCGAGGAACTGGTCCCGGCTCGAGAGGTTACGAATCTCGGGGAGTCGAAGATTGATTTTGACGGACTTCTAGAGGATCCCCTGTTGGTTTTTGAAGACGGCGGAGCTTCCGGGTGTGGCGGGAAGCTGTGGCCCGCTGGAGATCTCTTATCTCGGTACGTTATCCGTCATGGCGTCGTCGGATCTCGGATAGTGGAATTAGGCAGTGGGACTGGGCTGGTCGGTTTAGCCCTAGCGAAAGCTGAGAAGAAACCGTCGGATAAGAAGATATGGATCACAGATATTGAGTACGTATTGGAAAGTTGCAGGAAATCATGGGGTCATTATAAGCTGTGAAGTGCCTGTTTTCAGTATTAGTGCTAACAATATATCAATCAGCAAGCTCGTTCCGTTGATGGACAATAACATTCGGCTGAATAAATTGGAAGATATCGTGGAAGCCCGTATCTTGAACTGGTATGTTTTATGAATTTCCAATTCGCTGGTGCGATCTTACTGTTTTCCACTGACTTCTAACGTAGTTTTTCTATATCTTAGGGGCGAGCAACTCCCAGACTACTTAGACGGAAGAGTAGATACTGTTTTAGCAGCTGACTGTGTCTACCTTGAGACGGCGTTTCCTCTGCTAGAGAAAACACTGCTGGATCTATGCGATAGTGATACTTATGTGTTGATGAGTTATAAAAAGAGACGGAAGGTAGGAATACGAGAAAAGTGGTGGAAAGGTGGTTATGGGATAACTATCAGGCCAGCGGTTTCTTATCTAGGAATCTTACTAACAATTGGCAGGCTGATTCTAGATTTTTCAAAGCTATCAAGAAGAACTTTCAGGTTATAGAGGTAAGTTGATTGAGCGTTGGTTATAATAGGTGAAATTCTATGGAATAGTAGTTGGCCCCTGAGTCTCAGTGATGTACTAGAGGTTTTACTGAATTCCAAGGGTATCCTTTTCGAAGGTTGGTATTGAATATTCAGTATTCTGCTGATCTATATATTCGAATATTCCGTATTCTCTCGATCTATTTATATTCCCAGGCAATTTATTGGTCGTATATTTAATAGTGTGACTGCTAATTGATTTCCCTATCTTCGACTATCAACTCTCCTTATGTCAACTACTAGTACTAACTATCACTTTCCAGATCAAAGACTATGAAGAGTACGAAATGTTCCATCGACAGGCTGTCTATCTTTTCCAGTTGAAACGGAAATCACCTCCGAATGAACAAAAAAAGAAGCAAATTCAATAATTGTAAGAACAAGTTGGCCGCAGTGGAATAAATGTCAACAGGTTTTCCTTCGCTATGGAAAGCCAGAGATTTGGGGAAAAATCTCAAATTTTCAGGAGGGTCTGGGAACTTGACGATTTGAAATGCAGTAAATGGAGGTGAAATGCCGACGTTTGACGGAAATTCGCATCGCATATATAAAGATTAAGGCTCTATTACAATCTAAATACGACAAAAAGCGTCAAAATCGGTAAATTGAAGCTGTGAAGAGGGCGAAAGGGAAGCCCAATTTTGGAATTCTCCTCCAAAAGTCGAAAACTCAAAAGCGATTTTTGGCAAGGAAGGAGTGATACGATTCTAATGAACTTCAGATATAAGCAAGATACCACGGAGGAGCATCCTACAAGGCCAATTGTTCAAGAATATAATGAATATTCATCGAGTTACGGCCATTTCTATTTTCCAGACCCTCCTTGACCATTGACCTGGGGTTTTCAGACCCTTTTTAAAACCTCAAGTCGGGTTTTTTAAGTTAAAGTTTATGCACGATTATGCACGGTGAAGTTTATATAAACCTCGCATTGCATTGCATACGCATGTGCATGCAGTATGCATGCATTTG
The DNA here is from genome assembly GCA_030579575.1 of Sporopachydermia lactativora. Classification (NCBI taxonomy): domain Eukaryota; kingdom Fungi; phylum Ascomycota; class Sporopachydermiomycetes; order Sporopachydermiales; family Sporopachydermiaceae; genus Sporopachydermia; species Sporopachydermia lactativora. Next base: position 8,419 of record JAKTRH010000073.1, read on the forward strand.
CATATGTCCGGATAGAAAAACCTTGATAACTCTTGATACAGTGTAGTTACGTGCTCCAAAGAGATACTAATATGTAGCGTAAAACGTGAGGTATATAATGATATATATGTGAAAACTGTAGCAAAAGCGGTTAGCCAGCTATGAGGCAAAATATGTTATGCAATATTATGCCGGACAATCTTGACGCATGCAAATGCATGCACAAATCTGCATAAATTTCTCAATTTGCTCGGTGAAAATCCAAATCCGGTCAAGGTTTTTCCTAAAATTATAAGATTTGACACATGTACAAAGTTTATTACTATTAGACCCTCCAACTTTATCGTGATTTTATCGCTTTTGACGTTCTCAAGAGTTGACTATTCTCTGGTTCTTGAAGGAATGAGAGTATTTTCCAAAGATTTAAAGTCAATTCTAGATAATATTGAGACCCATAATTCATCTCTATTTGTCTGATTCAAGTCAGCATCAACCGTTTTCGAGTTATCTCGGTTTGAACTCTAATTCGACCACTTCCTGGGTCGAAATATTGAAGAATTTCGTCGATTTTTCAATATTTTTTATCAACTCATAAATTTTCTCTGTAAAAAGTCAGGCAATAATATTTAATATTTTCTGTTGATTCCCGTAGTTTTTTCCCCCGAAAACGATTATTTTCGCGCACTTTTCGCACATTTCTATCACCTCCCTCATTGTTCCTCTCTTGATCTCAGTACTACCCTTTAGACTGAGAATATCATGGAATATCATCTCTCAATTCCCCCGAAACTTCTAATTTTTCCTTCCTATAATTACCTGTAATAATAAATATCTCATCCCATGCCATAGCGTCTCCTCATCGCCCTTCCATTTCGCTAAACTCTCCACAACTATTTAGCCAGGGGATTCCTCTGATCAACGGAACTCCAATTCTTCCCATTATCCCTCCAATTCCTTCAAAAACGTTTCAACATTGAAATACAGAATTCCCAGCACATAAATCAACACTCACATTATAACAGCCCTTCCATCTCCCTTCCCATTTCTCTCATTCCTCCCTCCCTCCATCCCTCCTTCCCTACTCATTCCATAGCCTCCCAGTAATTCATAATGTGTATTGACAGATGTTGAGGTTTATATATACAGGGAACTCCATCTATTCATCTATTTCTCGCCCTCATAACGCCTTATCAGCCCCAGCTTCCTCAGCTTCCTCAGCTGGCTTCGCCTCACCACCAATCTCATACGAAGCTTCACTGACATCTCCCGTCTTAGCCCGAGCTGCTTCAGACATTTCATACGCTTCCTCTTTCCATTTCTCCAAGAATTGCTGCTCGATTTCCAGCCCTTTATCCACAGGAGTCTTATAGTAAATGGACCCAAACATTTCATTCTCTTCAACGGCTACTTGAGCTTCTAATTCCTCCTCCATTCTCACTCTGTAGAATTCAAATCTCGCTTTATCGTACGCTTCCACCATCGTCATTTCTCCTACTTTGTCAGAATTCTCCAGCAGCCACATCGTTCGTCGTACAACACTGGTTTTGTTAGTATTTCCTATCATAGAACGTCTAAACCTCACAGTATCCTCTAATAAATCTACAGTCTACTCCTACAGCCTACAACTACTCCTACAGCTACTCCTACATCCACACCACTACTCCTCCCTTTTATACATACCTTTCGCCGTCTAAAGGCTTCGAAACCTGCTTAATACTCGACCAATCCTCACGCAAATTATCACGGCCATCAACTTCCAGTACCATACGACTCCGAGCCAACTCCCACGGATGCTGCCGGTAGAATAAATCCCTAAGCTGCCGTTCCACACTGGCTATCTTCCGCGGCCTGTAGATATCCAATTTCTTGCTCCGAGACGGTTTTACCCTCGTTTGGTACAGGCCATAGTGAGTCTTCACCTCTGGGGGTTTCAATTCCTGTGGTTTCCAGGTGTAATCATGGAGTGGCGGGTGCCGGGCAACGACTTTGTACCATGCGGGTTCGGAAACGTGAACTCCGTTTTGCAGGTAGGAGGTGAATTTTTCCAGTACTCTGGCAGGCTTTGTTTGAATCTTCATTTCCGAGGATCCGAGGATCGGAGTTTTCCAGTTGACTTTTGGGGTGTTTTCCGGTGGTTTTCCGTGCCTTCCAAGGTACCCACCAATTATTGGATTTACTATGAGGATAATAAGGATAGTTAGAAGGATTTTAGGGGGGTTTAAAGGGTATTTTTATCAATATATCCGTGGTTTCTCGTTATAATCCTGTCGTTTCCCGTTGTAATCCCGTCGTTTGACAAATTGGATTTTTCACTTCGGGCCTGTGGGGAGACGCGGTGTTTGGGTGTTGGGGGTTGAAATTTTTCGGAAAAGATAAGTTTCCCATTTTTCAATTTTTCAGGTAAACCGGAAACAATGAGACATATTTTTCGGAAACCCCATTTTCCACTGATTTCTCTTTCTCCATTTACTAAGTGACAAAATAGTGGATTTTCCCTGGTAAATTAGCAATTATTGGACTCCTATTGGGTACTTTCCTTACTAAAACGACTGTTTTTTGTTTCCTGGCTGTGGAAAACGTCAACTGTGTGGGTTTTTCCTGGTTATTCTGAGTGAAAACCCCGTATTTTACTTGGTTTTCCCGTTAAATTGCATGAAATTTGGCCATTATTGAAGTTTTGGTTGGCATTTCTGGCCTTTTCTGCGTCTTGCATATTAAAGATTGGAATCTTTTCTTTATTTCCCTTAATTTCCCTTAATTTCCCTTCATTTACGCCTGATTTGACTCGCATCTCTGCCTCATCACCCCTATCACATGCTTATAAACTGCATGCCTCCCTCTCAGTCCTTCCAGTCCTTCCAGTCCTCCCAGTCCTCCCATTTCTCATCTCACAGTTCAGACATGACACAGCGGCCTCTGGCAGATCAGTAAAAATGGCCAGCCGCTGCTGCAGACTCCGGCCGACTGCATGGAACCGCATAACTGCCGTTTCCTCCCGCTGGACTCACAGCTCTTCATATAAACCACCTGCCAGTCTCAGCCCCTCCCCCTCTGACGACCCCTCCCCCTCCTACGACGTCACTGCGCTGACCCAAAAACCCTTCCGAGACGTAGACGAACTCCTACAACAGAAACTCCTCTCAATGGACGTCCATTCACCCCCAGGAACAGATTCATGGCTCTACGACGCCGTAGACAACGTAGAAATCAGCACGGCCAGTGAACAGGCACGGGCCGTTTTCCGTGCTAGAAACTCCCAGTATCACGAAACCCGTGCTGAACGTAGAAATATCCCTCGTAGACGTTCTCAAACTGACCCTTTGCAGTACGCAGAGTTCCTCAGATGGCTGTACCCGCCAGAATCTCTGAAATCGCAGGCCCAGACACTGCAGAAACTCCGCCAGGCTTACCGTGGACTGGCTAATAGCGAGAGGCCTCTGTATATAGAAGCAGATCATCTGGAATCACTGCTGAGCACTCTGCTGGGCCACCATGCGATGTATGGGCTGTCAGACATGTCAGGGTTTGCTGCGGAACTCCAGGAGGAGATGCGCAGGTGCGGGATGCCCCTGACGGTCAGAGAGGAGATGGCAGCCCTGCATTTGCGTGGCAAGTCGATCGTAAGAGAGGTGATGTCCCCTGGGATGGCAGGCAGCGATCAGAGGCGGAAGCTGCTTCGTAGATTCTATACTGTAGTGGAGAGTATGTTTGATTTGCTGTCTGAAGAGACGCAGAGAGACGTAGCGTTGTATAATATGCTTCTGCATGTGGCTACGCTGTATGGGAAGGATTCGCTGGTGACTGAAGTGCTGGAGTTGATGTCTCAGCACGGCGTAGAGATGAATGCAGCGTCTGAGAGTACTTTAGTAAGGTACTATGGGCATAAACGGCGCAGGGAAGATGTGGAAACAATGCTGAAGGCGTATATGCAGCGGACGGAGCTGTTTGAGATCCGGCCGTTGAATGAGTATATGGCGGCGCTTTTAAATGTGGGGAACGTGCCGTTGGCGCAAAAGCTGCTGCAATTGGTGGAAGCAAAGGCCAATGAAGAGCTGGCTGGCGGGTTTCTCAGGTTTCAGAGAAATCGCGTGGAAAGTCTGCTGGAGAAAAGGCAAAGAGAGTACCTCCAGTCTCCTCGCGGGTTCCATTCGCCGTTCCAGGCTCCTGTATTCCCGAACTATCAGACATACCGAGCGTTTCTGCGGTATTACTGTTTCCGACGCGGCACGCCATTTGCCGAAGTGGTGGCGCTGATCTCGTCGATGAAGAGTTTCCAGATTGCTGTAACGGATTCCTTCTACTATCTGCTGGTAAATGGGTTCCAGCGGAACTACCAAGACGCTGAGCTCGGGTGGACTCTGCCGAGGATGCTACGGTTTCTACGGGTTCTAATGGCGGAAGCAGTTATGGAGGATTCTCAAATACATCCCTATTTATTCTCTGAGCAGTTTTGGTCTGCCGTTTATGAAGTTACACAGGGTTTAACTGAAGATGGTAACGATGAGTGCTCAGAGTACCTGAATCGGCTCTCGGCTTATAACGAGCGGATCCAAGACTTTGCTGACTCTCAGCAGCATCCACGCACTGCTCAGTTTGCTGATTTTATGGCTAAGCTGGTGAAGGAAGCCGTGCAAGAGCTGATTGATCACCCTGTGCACAAGCGATAGCGAGTTTTACGACGTTCCCGGCACCCCATAGCGCTCCAGCCGGGCCACAGGACAACCATAGCGGGGCTTCCATGCTGAATATGGCATTGAGGTCCTTTTATATACATTATTCAGCTTGAATATTTGCATTATCTGTTCATTCATACCGTAGGATAACTTTTCAGTCTCGCGAACACCCGACAGAAGACTGTCTCATTAGAGGTATCTGGATATTCTCAATTTGGGGGAGGGGGTATTCCAGAGATCGAAATCCAGTGGTTGCGTGCCCAGCAGCACCTGATATGGGACGAGAGAGGAGGATGTGCAGGCAGTGAACAGAGGTTCCGCCGAGATTTCTACTGACTTGCCTGTATCACTAGATATATAGTACTTTCCATCCTCAGGAGGTATATCTTTTACACTGCTTTGCCGCGCACAAACGGCTGTAACTGCAGTCTTCCCCTGCTTCACTCTCAATATCGACAGTAACCCTTATTTCAGATTATGTAATCGTAAATAACCCGAGCTCGCATCGACATAAAAATCCATCTGGTTTCTCCATACAACTGTGGGAAGGAAAAGTACAACAGAATGGCAATAAAAGTGGCATTTCAAGCGAAATACGGCTCTTTTTTTCATATCCCAATGGTGAGTATAATTTCTGCTTGTATATGGCCCATTTTCAGTTTCCCTGGTGAAGTCTGAGGGGTCCATTCGCAGCTCTATAGTTTGCTGTATCTCCATAGATCAATTCAACTCGAGAAATATCATTCTAACCGTATATAGTCTGCCTTATTCAACTTCCAGTCTCTTCTGCTGGTACTCCTGCTGTTTGTATGTACCAGCACGTACATCCACGCTGTGTTCCCGGCAGCCCTGGACAAGAATAAAACTGGTATGATGGGTGCATTCTGGAAAGCTGCTCGTATAGGAGAAAGAATGAGTCCCTACGTTTCTATATGTTGCCTTATAATGGCGTATATTCAGTTGCGCGCCTAGAAACGCTGCTTATATAACTATTTGAACTCGTACGTCTCACTGGTGCCCTCACAGAGCGTGGAAACACGATTTGTCCCCACTATACGTTCAAGTTTGAGCGCATCCCATTTAGAATACACGCTTTTAACGCGAGTAATATCAAACTGAGTCTCCTCGTCCTGGGATAAAAGGAGAAACCTGAGAACTTCAGTGTAGAACAGAGGATTATGTGGTAAATCATAAAAGTATACTGATTTGACTCCTTTGATATCAAATCGTCGATAATGGTGAAGTCTCTCAGTATATAGGAGAATCTTCTTCTTCCCTGTAGCAAACTGATGTCTGTGCCTTGTAAGTTCAGACGGTGAAGAGTATTCATCAATGCTAGTATAGGACGGCGTGACGTGGAATTTCAGGTTCTTTAAATAGTTTTTTAGTCGAATGTAGTCTGAGAAATTTGAAACAAATATAAGAGCTCCACTTTCCTCTGCAGAAGCTGTAAGTACTTGCGGCACTACAACTGAAGTGAAAAACTTGAACCGGCGATCCAAATCGTCAAGCGGTGATTCACACAGAAACCTGGTGAACACCTGTTTCACTTTAAGCCCTACGGAAGCCATTGCTGGCGGATACACTACAGCATTGGGGTCTCCGAGCTCTTTAGCCGTCCCGTAGAAAGGCCGCAGCTTTACTTTCCCGCTGACGTTCTGGCAGTGCGACATAAACACGGAATTGATCTCTGGAGTGAGGAAATCAGTGAATATAAGCGTCTGCCGGAAACATTTACCCAAACTGTCTATATACCAGGGCCGGATTCTACTGAAATCCGCGTCGTGGAACTTCTTGGGGATCAGATTCATATGTTTCATGATTATAGAGATATTATCCCAGTTCTGCATCTGCGCTGCGTGCATTTTATCAAATACCAGCAGTTCTATAGACGACAGGAAATCGTAGTCTCGCTTAGACTTGTCTGCATTTGTTACAATCATCTTGAGACCCAGCGGCGAGCAGATTATCAAATCTGACTGATAGAAAGCTGAGTAGAGTTTCATAGTTTTCCTAGTGAATTTCACTCCTAAACAGAACAAATCATCAGTATTACCCCCAAACAAGTGACGGAAATCTTCCGGCTTCGTCTCAGGTGGCATCGCCGACGTGTGGAAAGACTCTTTAAACCGTTTCTTGTTCTCCTGCTGACTGGTGCCTGATATCTTGATCAGCTCATCCACTACCTGGTCACAGTGGTGCCGTGATGGAACGATAATCAGTACTTTAGGCCGTGTAAACCCCTGATCCGTGAACTCAGGGACTTCCTCGTTCTTCTGCTGCAGCTGTGAAATCCGCTGGTTGTCCTTCAGAATCTTATCTCTTGTTTTATATATATGATTTAGCACATGCAAACAGTACACTCTACGATATTCATTCTCATTCTCATAAGAAGATAACGGGAAACATAAATCCTGATACTGGAACACTGCTGGCATTATTGTACGCATCAGCGGCGTGAATTCCACTCCGTCGGGTCCAAATGTCTTCTCAAAGGGTTCTACAAGCCGTTTCTTCACTCGGAACGTCTTTACATACTGCGCCTCACTCGGTGGCTCATCTGGACGGCGTTCCGACGATTTTCCCGACGGCTGCCCCGCGTAGCGGAACATCACGAGTTCCCCCAGCGGCGTTTTCGCTTTCTTGAGGCTGAAACGGACTTTCTCGTCCGGTTTCAGCTTGCTGAGTACTTCCGGCGCAGGATTTAAATGCTGTTCAAAGGGATCCTTAGCAAGCACTTCTTCCGAGTCGGAATCGTCTTCAGCGGCGTCTGGCGCGTCCCCGTCGTGGGTTTCTTCGCTGGGATCCTCGGGGTTTTCCTTGTTTTCCCCAGATTCTTCTCCTTCTTCTTCTTCTTCTTCTTCTTCTTCTTCCTCCTCCTCCTCTTCAGCATCACGAAGATCCATTCCTTCGGGTTCCTCGTCATTTTTACCCGCAGCTGTGCTGTCATCCGCGGTAGTTTCCGCTCCGATGAGTTTCCGCTTTTTGGCTCTCGGCTCGGAACGCGCTTTCCGTTTTGCTTTCTTCTCCTTATCTTTGGTCCCGCTAGTTACTCTGTCAGTCTTCAGAAGAGTAAGAAGAGCGTTATAGGCTTTAGACTCGGGATCGGCGTCTTCTTCTTCATCTTCCTCGGCTTCGGAAGCTTCGGAGTCCGCCTCAGAGTCCGCCTCGGAGTCTGTGGGGTCCTCGGCGTCGTATTTGTCTCGGGAACCACCGGCTACGGCTTCATTTGGCCGTTTATTACTGTGATGACTTGATCTGACAATCTCTCGGGCCTCTGATCGGCCGGAACTGAACCGCGCAGGACGCTGCGAGCGGGAAACGGTTGACGGCATTGTGATTTCGGGTATGGAGTTTAATTGTCGGTGCTGTAAAACAACAGCAGGATCGTTCTAAAGGGTGTAAAATCGTAGTATTCAGTTGATAGGAAATGTCAGATCGCTTATGATAGAAATTTCCATATAGCAAAAATTTATTGCGCGGGAGGAGACGCGATGTTGCTGAAGATGAAGGGGAGATCAGGCGGGTTATAAATGATTATGTGATAGGAACACTCTCTTTTCCTATCACATAATCATTTATAACCCGCCTGATCTCCCCTTCATCTTCAGCAACATATGATAGGAAAAGAGAGTGTTCATCGGCTTTAAGCAGTTGAGGAACAGGGAGCGACGGCAGAGAGCTGAAGGCGGGATTTGAGAATTTTAAGGGCCGGGAAAAGTGGGTGGTGTAGGAGGTGCTTCTAGCCTGTATATCTGAGCAGCTCCGGCCTGGCCTGGCCTCGCTGTGATGTATCTCCGGTGCTCGCTCCATGGCTGTCCATAAGCCCTGCTATAGTGATTACATAATCAGGAAATGGCTCATCAAATCCCATCGATGTATCCTCGGCGTCGTGGAAACACTCGTTACCGGGGATATATTTCCTAGCAACCCTTCAGGTATTCAATGCCAAATGACCCAATATATACATCTGCGGAAGAGTAAATACTCTGATTGAATGAGAAACGCTCACTCTTAGCACCCCTCTTAGCCGATGCATCCCCGCAGGCCGTCTTGTCTCGCGCATCCCCCCACTCTTTGCTTAACTGTACATCTCCTTTCGTATACCCAAATAGGCGTACCGACCTGCCACGCGTGTTTCATCGTTGCAACATATTTGGCCCGAAACGGACCGTCTCACGCAATATTTTGACCCGTAATTTCACTTCCAAGGAGGCTCATACGCGTATTGGTTGGTCAGTTTGCTCCCAGGGCCGGTAGCTCTACAGCTAGTCTGTGTCTCATTCACCTTACCTTTCAGTCTTGACGCGTCTCCCTGACAGCTTCCTGCGCTGCTGCTACCGCATTCCGCAGAGTTTGCTCATTTAACTAGTTGTCCCGTGGCCTTTTCCAGCCACTTGAAACAGCAAAACGGCTACAATTTTACCATATAAAGCGATTTTCTTACCGGAATTGCCAGTGCTTTCAAATCTCAAACTACCTTTATGCACTCTTCTGCATAGATCCTGCAGCGATTAGAACCTCGCAGCAACCCCAAACTTTATTCCCCCATCCCAGATTATTTTTCTCCCATTTTCTCTTCACCTGCTTCCTCCCCGCTACCTCAGGTTTAAACAGCTATACAGCCATTGCTGCGCCTCAAAAGTTCTCTCCTGGTATTCTGCTAAGCCACATTCACCATCCCGCAACGGAAACTGTGCCACCGGCGAAGCCCCAGCTCCGTTATCTCAAGTATAAAGCTCCGCTCTCTCCCCTCGGGTGATAATCTAAGACCCGAGCCTTCTCAAGGCGGAAGCAAGCCGTCCCGGTTCTCCCCGCGCGCTGCCGGCTGGTATGCCGCAAACCCCCGTTGCCGCTTAGCCCCGTCCCGTCATGGCGTCCATTTTCGCGGCTCTGAAAGCCGTTTTCTCGACTTTCTACCTCGCACTCATATTACTCACAATACCCATCGCATTCGATGCCGGTAACGAATACTGTGGACTCGCATTCACTTTCACCCTCTCTGTTTTCTATTTTTTCATGACGACTATCCGATCGGCCAGCCGGAATACGGCTTTTGCCTCAATTGCTCATATGCTCTACTATTTGCAGCATATCATAATTCCTTTACTCCTTGTAGTTCATATTCAAATCTTTTCACAGGGCAGCGTGCCTCACGCGTGGCTCAGCCTGCTGAAACCCTGGCGGTTTGTCATGATGAACGCCACGCCTGTTTTCACTATTCTCGATGGGATTTGCTCGTTGCTCACTATACAGGCTTTAGGCCATATGTCTAAATGGCTTATACGGGAGAAATCTAACTTGTGGACTATCTGGTTTTTGGTATCTTCTGCGGGGATCATTTCTGCGTCTTTGTATTTCCTAGCTAGAGCGTTCACGGTACCTGAGATGAATATCGGTATTGGTTCAGCTATTTTGCTAGGATCTATTATTACTTATTGCTGTATTATTGGTATCTACGGTATAGTATCAGAAAGAGGAACAGCATTAGAATCCAGTTTGCTGTTTGCTTATATTGTCCGGTGCATTTATGAAACATTCCCTGAATTGGCTAAATCAACCTCAGAATCTGTACATTATCTTGTAACACAGACTACAGCTACTTTGAGGCAAGAAATCCTCAATATTCCTATTCTCACTGATGTAAATAAATCCTTTTCGGGGAATTACTACTCCGGAGACGGGTTTGCGTCCCGAGCTGTACAGTTAGTGCTTTCTAGTGTGTCTACAAACGTACCGAACTCATTCTCTACAGTATATAATTTCTTAGTCGCAGCGACAGGGAAAGTAACGCTTCCAGTAGTATTTAATCTTGCTTATAGGGTTGGAGTTTTCTACAGTGCGACGAGGATTATCCCTGCTATTCAGTCATCGTCGAATCGAGTGTCTGTGACGTACCATTCGTCAGATGATGAAAGCAGTGAATCGCGAGCCCCTCAAGCTGTGCAAACTCCTAGGAGGCGAAGGAGATCTCGTAGAGCTCAGACAAGTAGGAGATTAGAGATTCTGTATGCTTATGCGCCTTGTATTATCATTGCAGTGTATACGCATTATCTTATGCAGCATGCTGGGCTGTTGAAGAGAGATATGTGGATTTGGGGTTGGTGGAATAAAGAGGAGGAAGTTGTGAATTACCAAGCACTGTTCAATGACGACGCTGGTTACAGCAGCTTGGGTTCAGGTGAATTTGGGTGGAGAACTGTTGTGTTAGTTCATGCTTGGGAGTTCTGGAATTGGGTTAATATGATTTCAATGTTAGCGCTGTATACCAGTGAACTCGTTGCTCAGGGGAGTGTGTATCAGGAGCCTCTTTCTGTGCACTGGAAGAGTGATTAGATGGGGGAACGGTTATAGTGTATTATAGTAATGGCAAATTGGGTCAGTATTGTTGTAGGAAGAGGTAGGAAGAGGAAGGAGAGCGGGGAGAGGAACAGGAGAAGGAAACCAAGGAAAAGTTGTCAATTGGTATAAAAATCTGTATTGAAATTAAACATTGAAGCCTCCATCAGCAACAAAAACTCTTCGAGCTTAGATTCTTTGGCTAGAAAGTTGAAAATCTGAGAAAAGAGGTAAAATGAGTGAAATAATAAGCAATTGACAACGAAAAATCTATCCAGAGAGAGAAGCAATTTGGAAGTGAATTGTATGTTCAACATATTCATACTCGTTAACGATATAAAAATTGTTATACTCTACAAATCGTCAATGACAAGGAGTTTGAGGAGGAATACCCGAAAGTCAACAGCCTGGTTTGACTTACTAATAGTCTTTTATTTGAGAAATCCTTATCAATCGATACTTAAAAACGACATGCTATACACCAGTTCCATCCTCTGAAATAGCAATTGAATTCCTACACCAGACTTATGAACTCCAGAAGCACTTTAGAAACTAAATAACCAGTTATAAAAGTCGAATTACCGACTTCCGAACTTATCTTCCGAACTTTTCCTCCGAACTTCTTATCCTATCCATAGTTACTCCCTATCTGCCCTCCTCTAACCCAGAACTCAGTATTCTCAGTATAAACTATTCATCTCTACAGCTAATACAATTATCAAATCAAACGTTCATTGCCTGCGATTCTATACTACACAACTATACTACACGTCTTCCTCACCATCACCAACACCTCCGACAGTCAAAATGCATCCTTGTTATGTCAGAATAATAAAGCAATTCTCGTCGTAGTTAAAACTCTGAGCTTGACTCTATGTTGCGTGATTATTTCATCATGTAAAACAGGATACATCCGACACATCGCTCAGCCTACTAGATAAACGAAAAAGAGAAAACTACAGTGAAAACTACAGTGAAACCACCGCCGTGCCATCACAACGAGCAGTTTCAATGCCTACAAATCCACCTACAAAAGCTTACTCCCTCCCATTAAATCATGAATCCGGCACGTTTGACCGTACATTCCCCTATCCAGGACGGACTCGAAAAGGATCACAGGATGAAAGTAAGCTCCATTGGGGTACTCTCATAACAAGAGCAACTGCATAACTATCGTCTAGAACCATGTGAAAGTCCCATCGTCGAAATATCTAACTGCTTTTCTATACAGATATCTAATCAAGAGGATTTACCCATATAGAAATTACCCGAGGTTAGCATCTCAGGACGTTTCCGCGCAGAGACCGGAGACTTTCCCCAAAGCCTGGTGCGACAACTGGTATAAACCAGTCATCCTTCTGTAAGCTTCGACACAATTCTTTCATCCTAGTGATGAGGAATCGTAAGAATGAGTTCTTATAATGCCGGCATTATTAAGAAAGAAGAACTTCCGAGCCGTTCGCTTCAGAATTTATTTCACTGTCCGAGAAAAGAATTTTCCACTTTTACCGGACGCCGGGACAGCTGTCCGGGAACGCGGGAAGCTCTGAACATCGGGTCTCCTCTCGTTCCCGAGGAGTCCCGGGGAAACTGAGACGTGAAGATGGAAGCGAGGGCTGTGATGAGAGAGAGGATTCACCGAGCAGTGCAGTCATTGGAATATTCAGAATATTCAGAAGAAAAAGGTGGGCAGAGTGAGGAATCAGAGTAGTTGATAGATTAGTAAGGTTGGATACACATTTTTTGCTTGAATTGGGCCCCACTGGCAAAATGGGATTGATATACGTTAGAAGCGCAGAACACTAGTATGGTATGTGAAGGTGATATAAAGAGAAAAGCAGAAACTCTGCTAACACACAACAGGCTGCAAATTACTGGGGATCAAGCCAGAGGAATAGATGGCAGTGCACACGGGAGTCTCTGGCAGAGATGCGCAGCAAGACGAGGGAAATGGAGTACAGACTGTACCGTAGTGAAGGGAGCAAAGCTGCTAAGATGATGAAGGGCACTTTGGCAGCCCGGGCGGGCTCTCCTGGGGTACATGCGGCATCTGTTGGTCCAAGGGGTGGAGATATGAGTGGTGGGATTGCTCTGTCCAGAGGAATGATGCCTGGAGGGGCTGATATGCTTCTGAGCGGACTGCAATACGATACATCTATGAGGATATACATACATAATCTCATTACAGGGTTAGGACGACAGCTACGGGTTCGGCAGCGCGCTATTGCAACTGCAGAGACGTATGTGCTGCGATTTTTCACGCGGGTGTCTATTCTGGAGGTGAATATCTACAGTTTAGTAGCTGCTGCATTGTATCTAGCATGTAAGATTGAAGAATGTCCATTACATATAAGAGGAGTGGCGCTGGAAGCTCGGAATATGTGGCCACATCATATTTCCAACGATATCTCGCGGATTGCCGAGTTTGAGTTCTACCTGATTGAAGAAATGGACAGTTATCTCATTGTTTACCACCCTTATGACCCCCTGAAACAGATAACGGACGTATTAGCTCGCCTGCCACCAGAGCAATCTATAACTGTACAGCCGGACGAACTACACACTACATGGAGCATGATAAATGACACGTATATTACTGATTTGATGTTATTCATGCCGCCGCATATTATTGCTGTGGCTTGTCTTTACATGACTATGGCACTAAAATCTACAGCAGCCGCTAATTCTCAACAGCAGTCCGTTATGGTTCTGCAAGGTCTGAAATCTGCTGCTTTGAGCGGCCAATCTGCTGGTTCAGACGGTTTATTGGACTCAAATCGCGACGAAAGACTGGCTCGGTTCATTGATTTCCTGGCTCAGTCTAACATTCACTTGGAAGAAGTGATTGAAAGCATCCAGGAGATTATCTCTTTGTACGAGTCCTGGGAGAAGTACAACGAAAGCAAACTGAAGTCAAAGCTGAATATGTTTTACTTGAAAAATGGTGCGTAAACGGTGAAATTTGTCAGTTCCACCTCGGTTCGACCTCGGGTCCTGAACATTGCGTATCATCTCATCTGAACATATCTGATCACGTAATCTGACACGCTCGAGCCCTGCATTTCATGAGAATTTTCAGCCACAGTTTCGCCCGATTCGGATATTTCGGTCTAGCCTTTCCACGGCTCTCATAGCACGGCAGGAGACCATCAACTGAGCCGCAGCCGGAAGCTGACAAACGACGTCTGGCTGGGCCGTTTGGACGAACTGCTCAAAGACTGCGCTTTCGACTGTATGAAACTCTGCTTAGCTACTGCCCCGGCACTTGTACTCGTACTTGTACCTGTACTTGCACTTGGAATGTTGAGTCCCACACTTCTGGTGTTCACTCCATCTCGGTCTCAACGCATAGCTGCTCAAGCGGCTTGATTTGCCTCGAGAAACGCGTCTTTCTGCTCATAATCGCGTCAGATCTCATGCATACCCCCTCCTCACACTCACGTCTCATCTCGCAACTCATCTTCTCCCGCAATCGCCTCCTCCCTCTGGACGCACTCCATCCTTATATACTCATTACTTGCATCAACAACATGTATACACGATTCCAGTCTCGTAGGCCCTCTTGTTTCGTCCCTTGCCGCACTCCTTCGCCTCCTGCCTCCTCATCGTTCCCCCTTCAATCCACACTTCGCGTCTCCCTCCACCTCGGGTCTCCTTCCATCGCCGAGCCAACTCAACGGAGTTTATTTTCAGATCATGAAAAATTCAGCTGCCGCATCTCCAACAAACAGAAGTCAAGTAAACGGCTTCCTCGGAGGTTTAAACTGGTATATTCGAGTAGATTTTGGAACTGTAGAAACCACGCTGAGCTCGAGCGTAAATCTTGGCCTGGAAATCAACTGCAGGGTGGAAAAGCAGGGTAAAAAGCCGTGTAGAAACCCCCCAAGTGATTTCTTAAAAGACGTTGTTAGACGGATTGATTGGCGACTGGCTATTTTGCCTGTTGGGTTGTTCCGAATAGCAAAGAGCATTTCAGAAACTCACGTGCGGTTGCAGCGGGGAGTTTGCGTCGAAGATTGAGTCTATGATAGTCAAAGTGCTTTAACCCTGCTTGAAAAAGTGAAAGATTGGCAACTGGAAAAACGCGTAAATCTCACTATTACGCTGAAAGATTTGGGCGGTATTCTGAGCCGCAGACAGCGTGCGCAATGATCGATATTGGCAACACAGGCGGCGGGCGCAGCACGGGGCTGGAAACTCAGCGGGCCAGCGACGCGGGAGTAGCGCAAAGGAAACCTGTGACGGGTCACAGCTCATCAGAGAAGAGCAAATCTGGAAACTCAGCCTCAGCCTCAGCCTCAGCCTCAGGCGCAGTGGAACCCATGAAACTGAAACCAGAGAAGCAGAAGCACCTCAAACGACTGTACGTTGACCAGCAGATATACATTACATCAGGGATAATTCTGGGGTTGAGTTATGCTGATCGTCTTGGATTCTTCCCTGATACCCTGAGGAAGTTCCTCAGTCTGAGCTACTATGACGCCGAGACGGGTCTTTACTATGTTGGACTGGACGACTTCTACTTTGTCTTCACGTGGGTTTTGCGGTTTATCCTTGTGCGTGTTCTGGTGATAAAATACGTACTTATACCGATAGCTCATTGGCAGGGGATCAGATCTTCCAAAGCTGTGGTGAGATTCGTAGAGCAGGGATGGTATCTGGTGTACTACGGGTTGTCGTGGGTTGCCGGGATGTATTTGTATGTGAAGTCTGACTACTTTTTGAATATGGACAATCTGTGGGTTGGCTGGCCTGAGTTCCGTCTGACTCAGGAGTTCAAAATGTATTATCTGCTGGAAATGGCTGTGTGGTTTCAACAGTTGTTTGTACTAAACGTTGAAGAGAGGAGGAAAGATTATTACCAGATGTTTGTCCATCACATAGTGACTTGCTGGTTGATTATTGGATCATATTTCTACTATTTCAGTCGCATTGGTCATATGATTCTCGCTATTATGGATTTTGTTGACACAGTGTTATCTCTCGCTAAGATGCTGAAGTACTGCAAGTTCCAGAAAGCTTGTGATGTCATGTTTGGCGTGTTTTTCGTGTCGTGGATTATCCTTCGGCACGGGTTGTACAATTATCTTTTCTACTTTTCGGTGATGAAGGCAGATTTGCTGATGGGAGAATCGTGCCCCGTGCCGAGCTCCTCGTTGTGGCAGTTTACAGTCAACAGTGTTCAGTCTCTGTTGAACGGGGATCAACCAGTGATCTCCTGCTACGACACAGTAGTGCTGGATATGTTTTTCTGGCTTCTGGGGGCACTACAGCTACTAATGATGGTCTGGATGATGATGATAATTCGTGTGGCTTTCAAAGTAGCCCGAGGTAAGGGCGCTGACGATGTCCGCAGTGATGAAGAGGATGATATGTGAGTATAATACCAGTGTGGGAGTTCATGGAGTTCAAACTAGGATTTCCCAGTACAACGAAAGTTCCAGCATTTGGGTGAATCTTCCAGCTTACTTAGTTGATGGAAATGATTCATTAAATTTCAACCGCATAGACACATAGTCACTCATACTTAGAATATACAGAATTAGATGAGTGTAAATTACTTTCCGAAGCAGCGCTCCAACAACCGCAGAGTTGTATTCTTCGGAAGTCCCACAACTGAACTGTAGTCACCTATAACACTTTTCATTAGTAAACCTCCAATTGACTGAATCTTGTAGCCACCAGCGACTTGCCACCCTTCACTTGTATTCACATATTCCATTAGCTGGTCGTCTGTCCAGTCGTCCATCTGCACAGTGGTTTTCTCTACTTTGCTCACAGTAACAATTGGCTGCCCATTGTCAATCCGCAGAACTACAACTGCTGTCATAACAAGATGCTGACTGATGTCAGCTCCTGGGAGTCTACTTCTATGGATTTGTTTCAGCATCTGGAACTGCTCAGTGGGCCCGCCGGGTTTCTCAAATATAGTCTCCTTGCCGTCAATGTACCCTACTACCACCGTATCGGAAGCAATGATGATTATGTTATCTCCCGAGACCCTTTTACTGACTTCGAGTGCCTTTTGATAAGCAGTTTCTTTGACGTAATTCTCAGCACTTTGATCCCGAGAGAGGTCCTCTGCAAACTCTGAGGGCACTATTTCCGGCTCAATTCCCATCTCCAGGAGGATAGCTTTCCGCCGTGGGGACTGAGATGCTAAGATTATCCGGTACTCAGAGATCTGAGGAACGAAAGCTGATATTAGTGACATATTTCGGGGTTTATATGAGGCCTGGGGTTGAAGGTAGGTTGCTGTGGTGGATGATACTTCAATTTATTGGACAATTATTAAGGTCTGCCGTAAATTCAGGTGAAAAAGAAGCTGTCAGATGAAGTATGATGGATGAATAGCAGAGATTCATGCTGGAAAAAGTGATAAGCTTATACATATTGCTACATACAACTTGCTTTTGAAAAATGCAAGTTGTATGTAGCAATATGTATAATTATGCATGGAATAATTCATTTGCCAAAAGTAGAAAGCAGTGTAAACCTAATATTGGACGTGCATGCTTGTGCAGGTTAGTGCAGGTCGCTGCAGAATGATACTTCATACTTGCAGCTCTTCATGAGCCGGAAGGCATTTAAATCACTACAACTCTGACTAAATCGGCTGATATACTATTCAAACACTTGGTATATAGTATTCCCTTAAGCCGGAGCCCCAGTTAAAATTCTACTACACTACAGAAGCCCAGCGCAGCTCACCGCTTTCCGAGTAAGCCTGCCGAGAGTCATACGGCTACAGTAAAACTGATAAGCAGAGCTTTACTCTGCTTCCTACAACTACTTGGATAATATTCAGAGCATCATACAATTATGTTATATTAGACAGAGACACTGCTCAGCAGTTAGAGTATTATTAATGCAGATGAATTCTCTGAAACCTCTTCCTATTCCTGTAACCCTGCTTAAAGAGCAACATAAGCTACGAAACCGATAAGAGCAGCAGCAACCAAATACAACACCAAGCTAGATATGTTAATAACCATCAAACCGCCAATACCACCACTAACCACTACTAAAACCACTAATAAATACTTACTAGCTGCCACCTTCCTTCTCAATTGTACTAGTTTTACTCTGAACAGACGCACTCTTGCCCTGAAAACTCCGTTAGTACTATCCAAATTCAACCGAAATTTACCTCAAAACAACATACCTCAGAAGCAGGAACCACTCCAATCAACAAAGGCTCCAACATCTCCCGAGCATCCTCAGAATGGCCAATATCCTATCACCAGTGTTAGTACAGTTCTCCATAGTATACTTCAACACACAAAGGAAGTCCCAGTATCACCAAAATCTCTCTTCAGTGTACACTCCGCTCTCCCGAGTCTCCGTTGTGTGCATTCCATCCCATACATACCTCAAATGCCTCAGTAGCATCAGTTCCACCACAGTCAATCATAACTTCTTCTCCACCACTGGACAGGTTAGCTTTCTGACACAACACAGCAGCAGATATCTTATCGCAAACTCAATATTCTCTTCACATACGGATGCTCATCAAGAAATGATGAAGTATCGTATACTTTACCATTGATAACCATCCATAAGTCTTCTTTAGTGTTGTGCTTAGCAACTTCCTCGAGGGTGAAAACTTTTTCGCTGGTTTCGGTAGCCATTTTGATGGATTTTGTAGTTTTCTGAGTCTTCTGTTGATATGTTAGCTTTCATGAAGCTGTGAAATACACGGAAAGTCGGAAATTCGGATTTTCATATCGTTTGACAAAAAACAGCACTATAAAATCTGGTGTTTCCAATGAAAAGTTCAAATAGGAGACCCAAAACACCTTTAAAGATCCTAAAACGCTACTATCCTTTCCCCCAGTCATCTGAAAGCTCCAAAAAAATCCACTTTATTCTTATCGATCCAAGCAAACACCAAATTTCCTCCTCTGATCTCCCACTCATCAAACGAATTTTCCAAACCTCCGATCCGCGATTCAAATACTCACTCTATAGTGATCGGCTTCCCGTAGCAAGATTCTATCAGTGTTCTGAAGTTCTAATATCTGTTTCTTCCAGCTTAGAACCCTCTATTCATAGCAGATACAACAGAAAGGACTCAACCGTGTTTTAAATCGCGGAACCCGAAGTTGAAATATCTGCTTTTCCGATGTGGTAAAAGAAAAGACTCGGGAAACGAAAAGAGACATGTTGCCCATCCGGACAGTGTCCGGGTACGCGTAGATACGACGAGTCGCGAAAGTAAAGAATATCGCATTTACTCTGGTAGATAAGGAATTTATTCGCTTATCGGGAAACTATAGGAGCAGGTATGAGCCGTCGTCGCCGTTGGTTTACGGAAAAGAGACGAGAAAGGTGACAGCCGGCGGGGTTCTTATCGTGAGGAGTGCGGAGGTGGGTGGATTGGAGACGGAATGGTACGGATGGCACGGAACGGTAGGGAATGGTGATGGAGGGTGGAATAATGCGCATGAATGGGTCAAAAAAGATTATTACGGGATGGAAATATATAGTATTTAACATTTTTCGGTGTCCTAGAAAAGATATTTCCCGGTACGGATCGCAGAGCTTGTAGAGAGGAAGAATTCATTGAAATCTATGCATGGAAAGTGGATTTTTCGGATGCGTTCCTCACACAGTGTAGCTGTAGTTATCATAATCGATCTCTGGGCAATTCAGAGTGGTTCAGCCCACGGATACTCGCGTGATATAGCAGTCTCGGCTGCCAGCCAATAGCAATACACATCAATCTGCTTATTTCCAGGTTATAACGATTGAACATTCTGTCCCGAGAAGCTCGCACTTGCATACCAGAAAGGAACTGATCGGACAAGGAAAGAACAGTGATGAGAAGTGCACGAAACGCATTCTAATGGTTTGCTGCCCGCTGATACAGAATAGATAGAACTATCGCTAATATTTTTTCTACAATTATGGTAGAGAAAAGCTGAAAATTAAATCGGAAATCGGGAATCCTGCGTCTGAACTCCGTGAATATTCCAACAGTCTAGGCCGTGTCCGGTATATCCGAAGCAGGAAGAGCTCACCCCACAAGTACCGGGAAGAGATTGCCGACTGTTCAAACGGACGCACAGCCAAGACCAGGGTTTTTTTTCTATAATCTTCTTTAGCCAGAAATCGTGGTAATATACTGAGAATATATACATTTTAACCGTCTATTTACCGAATCACACTTCGTTGCAGCAGTTTGTCCGGTACCTATCGCTACGCTGTGAAATTTCAGATTTACCCGTTTAGGGCATTCTTTCCCTGTTATAATCGCGAAAATTGAAATATCCGGACTCTTACGGACAGCAAGAGACATCAAGTCTCCTCTCTAGTAAATGTATGCGGTGCCCTGTTATTGGACTAAAATATCTTTACTATGGCTGATGTATAAAGAATGTTGAAGTAGTATGAATAATGAATGATTATACCATTAAAGACTTGTCTAGTTTGATGCCCATTTCCAAAAGTTTCTCATATCTCGCTTTCCGTCGCTCGGCCTCTTTCTTCTTCAGAATATCGATCTTGGCTACAGATTTCTTGGAGTCGTTCCTGTACTTAGAAATAGAATTCCACGGCAGGACTTTGAACTTCTCGTTCGCACCAATCAGCAATTTCTCAATGTACACGGAAAACTCCTCGTCTGTGGAGACAGTTTCCGGTGTCAGAACGTTGACTTTCAGAATGTGACCAAACAGAAGGTAATTGTTCATAGTTTCAGCTGCGATTTTAGCAACTTCCATGTCTTTGAATTCAATGAAAGCATAGTGTTTGGGCTTCCCAGTCTTCTTGTTCCGTGAAAGCCTCAGTCTTGTAATCTCACCAAATTGCTCGAAATATCTTCTCATCTAATCATCACAGTTAGTGTCTGTTTGCTTCGGTGAAAATCACTCATTCGCATAGTTACTTACCTCCTTCTCGTAGAACCCGTGTGGTATCCTTCCAATGTAAATGACACCTCTTTTGTCTGATTTTGTCGTGGGTTTCTTGACCTGAGCTCTCAGTTTCTCCATTTCCCGTTCGTATTCTTCCGTATCGATTTTACCAGTGGAAGCATGATCATTAGACTCGTCTTCACTCTCGCTTTCCCCGTCGCTCTCTCCGCTGGCATTCCCCTCTTCACTCTCAGATGCAGAGTCCTCCTCTGCGCTGGCCTCATCATCAGTACTCTCAAACCCTTCAAACTCCTCTTCAGAAGATTCAGCCAGCTTCTCGAAATCTTCCTCTGTCTTCTCTACTTTCTCCTCCTTCTTCATCATCTTCTTTCCTTTATTCGATGCTGCCTTTGATCCCATTGTGATAATCTGTGTCTCCTAAAAATACAATGCTCCTATTAGCTTCATTCAATCAGACAAACAGATCAAACAATACGTGCCTTAAGATGCTCGCTTATCATCAAATCTTTTACTGCTATAAGAAAAAAAAAATTAGAAGATTGACGACAGGGTAATATAAAAAACAGAAAAATTAAAAAAAGATGCGTCAGCCCGGAGTCGAACCGGGGGCTCGTCGATGGCAACGACGAATTTTACCGCTAAACCACTAACGCTTGAATAACTGAAAAAATATAATAGTCTATATGTGTTGATCTTCCATACTAGGTAAATATATCAGCCGAGTGAATATCTATTTCTTCTTGATAACTCTTTCAAGTGATTATAATTGTATTCTTAGTTCTCACAGTATATATAATTGTATTTTCTGTATTCTGTTTACTGTCATTTGACGGCAGCAACCTGCCAACTCCTCCTGTCCAAGAATCGGTTGGAATTTTTGCCCTGCTCGCCGGTGATAGCTATAACTACTCTATCTATACTTCCTCTTATCGGAGCAGTCGCTCAGCATATATGAGCGCAATTAAGCAGCCTGGTGGAACTTCAAAGACGCTGAACTGATGTCAGATGATGGCGAACTTGTGCTTGTTGAGGAAGAGCAGCTGACTCAGGTGGGAAGTCAGATTGGAAGTCAGATGGCATCGCAGAAGGACAACAGTTTCGTAACTCAGATAACCAAGAATGCTACTTTCCCGCAATTCTACTGTGTCTATCTACTTCAATCTACTGTGAAACCTCGGTCTTTCTATATTGGCTCGACGAATGACCCGTCAAGACGTTTACGACAGCACAATGGCTTAGTGAAAGGAGGAGCTCATAAAACGAAGAAGAACGGTTGGAGACCATGGAGAATGATTGTTAATGTATGGGGATTCCCTTCTAAAGTGAGCGCATTGCAGTTTGAGTACGTATAGTGTTATTCTTTATTGCGTTTTGGTTTCTTGTATTTGAATTTTCAACTCTCTAACTCTTTATTAGACACGCATGGCAGCATCCTCATATTACTAGGCTTATTAATGCCGATGAGAGGATCAGCAAAGGCAGCGGGAGACGGGTGAAAGGACCGATATCCCTTGACTCTCATCTTGGAAATCTCAGGCTTCTTCTGTCCAGCAGTCTGTTTGCAAAGATGGGACTGAATGTGAGGTTTCTCTCGAGTAATAGGGGACTTGATAGCATTGAACAGAGTCAGATTTCTCGTGATCTGCTTGACTCGGGGCGGGTACCTGGGGTCAACGAATTTAATAATAATGTTCACAGAAGATGGGAGGCCAATAAGCATAAGATTGATATCCCGGATACTGTGGATATCGATTTCAGCGCTATTGACGATACTCATGGTATGTATTTATGGCAGAGTGGTTTATTATATAGGTTTTAAGTAGTGCAAGTTCTGGTTACTAATATATGCGTAGTTGCTGCGGATATTGTTGAAATAGTTGAGCTGGCTATTCAGGATTTGGAGCATGGAGATACCAGGTGCTCTATCTGCAAAGAGACCATACAGAGATCGCAAGCAGTAGGCTGTTGTATTTCTGTCTCCTGTTCTGCCCGCAGTCACCTTGTTTGTCTGGCAAACAGTATGAAAGAGGGGAAATCTGGTTTGACAGGAGAAGGAGTCGTTCCAGAGTTGAAACCCCTGATTCCGTTCACTGGAACTTGCCATGAATGTGGTTGCCGGTTGCATTGGCCACAGGTAGCCCAGATTGCACAGTATGTAAGAAGTTATTTTCTCTGCGCTTTTGATGATTCGAGTCGTTATTGGTGAGGAGTTGAGGGATTGGAGAAGAGTGTACTCGTATCAGAGTGTACTGTGGAAAATAGAGAAGAATTGTATTAGAAACAGGCCTGAAGCTTCTCTTTGTAAATAGATTCTAGATTTAAGCTAGAAATACATAGATAGATTTACTCTATTGTATCAGATCGTTGAATTTTCTAAAAGAGCTTTTTGCAAGACGAATGGGAATAGAAATAGAAACTCTAAGAACTGCTAAGGGGTTGAATTGTATGTTGCAAGGTAAATCTGTTGGCTTTCCTTCAGACCCAAAGATGCTATATCTTTCAAAGCATTCAATAGTGAAAATCTGTTACTGTAAGTACAGTCCCCCGAACATCGCATTATTGGAGCAAGTACTACTTTCACTATAGCCTTATCAACCCATAATACTCTGCTCATGACCACTCTAAGCTGCATGACACTCTGTACTCTATCACTGATCATTTTACTATCTATGTTTCCTTTATTCTCTACATACACTATTCTTCATCGATGATCTACCCTGTACATACGCCAATCCTTTCCTCCTCTCTCTCTCTGCACCACAGCCTTGCTAAGTTACATACAGGTATCTTCAATGCAGCTGGATAGACCAGTCATCCACAATATTTATCTTAGGATCGCGGATAACGTATACAGGTGACCCATACTTCGTCTCTCCATCCATTGAACTTTTCTCCAAACTCACACTGGTCTCCCAAGACTCACCATTCTGATTCACTGTCACCTTTCCAACTGAGATGTCCAGTCCTACCAGCACTACCCTCTCCACACGCACAAATCTCTCCCTAAGCGCATCTACGAATGCCCCCTGAGCTCGAGACCTCTCAGAGTCTCTGTCGGTCGACGATAGCACACCATCAGCCAGTCTGAACGTTTTATAAACGAAATCTCCCGTCTGGTACCTGTACGACTTTCCGTCGTCCACATAAAGGCTCCCAGAAGCATTCCCTGCTGCATCGGCAGCCACAACCAGTGTATAGGGATCAAAAGCCATGAGTTCCGCGGATCTTCGATGGCGATCTTTCCGTGGCAAGATATGACCGGCTTTCAAAAGCACTGGGATCTTCTGCAGCGGAGCCTCAAGCGTGTACTGTTTGCTGCCTGTATACCTCGTGTAGTCGAAGTAGTCATAGTAGATGTCTTGAGCGTAAGGCACAACTACAGTAACTTCTGCCGCTCCCTCTTCAACTACAGGCTTTACAAGCAGTCCAGTGGATCCCAGCACAAATTGGTCTTCCAGTTCGTACATATTAATCACATCAGGGTACTCATATACCATTGGACGGAGAATTGGTTCTCCATAAGCATGTGCTTCGTAGAATGCCGTATACCAAGACGGAAGCAAAGAGTATCTGATTCTCACTGCTTCTCTCATTACTGAAGTGTAAGGTTCGCCAGCAATCCAAGGCTCCCGCCGCTTAGAGTCGATATGCGCGTGAGCTCGGAAAAACGGATACCAAATACCAGCTTGGTACCATCTAGTGAGCAGCTCTTTGCTGGGGTCACCAAAGAAACCTCCAACGTCTGCTCCAGCAAACGGCATACCAGATACTTGCATAGTGAGTACCATAGGCAGTGAGAGCTTCAGGTATTCCCATTTAGCTGAGTTGTCACCAGTCCACATCGCTGCAGATCGTTGTGACCCGGCAAAGAAGGATCGGGTAAGCACGAAAGGCCTTGATAACTCACTTCCAGCTGAGCCACTAGCAAAACGAGTTTTCAGGGCTTCTGCTGTTGAGTTGTGAACCGTCAACCCGTACAGATTGTGCACATCTCGGTGCTCCCAGTTCCCGTGATGCACGTTGTCCTTTGGCATAGTAGTTTCAGGCCCATTGAACACTGATGGCTCGTTCATGTCGTTCCAGAGGAACAAATTGGTTGATTGGCCTGTAAGCTCACCACCAGGCATATACAGAGACTCCCAGTACTCCCTTGCAGCTGCATCAAAGGTGTCAATCCATACAGACTCCCCTGGCCAGCAGTGTCCGTGATACGTTTCCAGCTTAGAGTTGAATATCGCAAGTTTGTCGTTAGATATAGTATCGTACACTGGGTATCCGTCTACGGCTTTGATGTGAGGGTCTACAATAGCCACTAGCTTACGTTTCACTTCATCTAGCGTCGCCAGCATATCGTCAGGATGCGGGAACGTCTCAGGCTTCCAGGTAAAATACTTCTTGTCTTCTGTATATTCTATATCCAGCCATAGGACATCATTAGGTATCGCATACTTATCCATGTTAGCAGACACGTCTAGCACGTCTGCCTCGTCGTTGTAGTTCCATCTGCACTGGTGATACCCAAGGGAAAACATTTGTGGCATAGCTGTTGTCCCTGTGAGCTTGGAGTAGGATTTTACTATTGATTGAGGACTTGGGCCAAGAAATACTACAAAGTCCATCATACCAGCTTCAGACATCCAGTGTGTGATCGTACTACGGTTTCCCTCGTCCACAGGGCGATCATACTTCTGAATATCAACGTACGTGTCCGCTGCATTCATCCAGAAAACGCCAGCACTCGCCCCAGGCCTGTGAGCTTGTAAAAACGGGATAGACCCGTACATTGGGAGTGTGCTATCCGGAACGTACTCAAAAATGTCTACATTATACAGCCGGTAAGGCTGTGAGTGCGCAGGCTTCTCCTGAGACCCACCAGCTCCGGTTTCCTTCAAAGAGAAGGAATCACTATGCTCAGGGATACCATATACATGGCCAAACCCTGGGAAGTTTATATCTACAGCTACAGACTCGGGGCCCTTAGGCACACTATCACTTCTGCTATCCTGGAAGGAGTCACTCCACATATTGAAATCCAGCTCCTGGTCATTTAAAGTAGGATCTGGCTCTCCATCTGCTGGTTTCTGTCTGAAATGCTCAATATTCATCAATCCAAGTTGGTTTACGCCCAGTTGTACTTCGCCTTTATGCAGAAACACCAGTTTGAACGGGCTGAAGCTGAGCACAAATTCGTATTCAAGCTCAGTGCCGTATTTCACCCTCAGAGTTCCTTCGGAGTCTTCAGAGCGGCTTACTACTACTCCAGGGGCCGATTCAATGTCTCCTGTGAGTGCCCAAGACGCTGTCTCGTTATAGCGTTGTTTGCGAACTGCGTTCTGAATCAGCGCGTCCCCCTGACGGGCCTTCTCGTCTGCAGTAAAGCGGACGGCATTATCTGGCAGAATTTGTATACTGAAGGGGAATTCCACTGTTTGGGAGTTCCCCAGTACTTTCCTGATAATTCCCGAAAGTTTCCCATCGGTCTCAAGCTGGTCTACAAGCTGAGATTCCTCTACGGCATACGGTGATTTGAATGATCCTCCTGTTTGCCCTACCTGGCCAGCGTAGTGCCTGTTGCGTTTACAGAATCCAGATTGTTCACAGGTCTTGAAAAGATACTCTTTCACGGCCTCAGCTGGGGCCGGGAGCAGAAGAGCGGCAAGCAGGAACGCGCAGAACAGGCTGCGCCACAGTGTGGCGCTCCGAGAGTTGTGGATGATCATACTGTGTCTCTCAGTCTGCCAATACGGGGTTCTCAGTTCGGCATGAGATTCTTAGAGGTCTGTAGTTCTTAGTAGCAGCTATAAAGTACTATAGAGTGCTAGAGAAGGCCAAGGAGTGCTAGAAGCTACTTCAAAGTGCGGCTGTTTATGCCCTTCAGTTGGTGGATAATACCGGCAACGATTGATACGGGAGTAGCCAGTGTATTCGCTGAAGGGTTCGAAGGTCTCAATTGTTATACTTCATATGCTATTAGAAAAGGTGATCGGAACGAGGAAAGGAGGAAACGAGGAGACGTGAAGATGGATGTAACGAGAAGAGACGCGAGGTAGCAGGAGGGGACAGGATGAGACCCGAAGGTGGCCGGAGGAAAATAACAAGAAGAGACCCGAAGTCCCGAGAATGAGGTATTGATAAGTGATGTATTCTTCCGATGGGCCAGCAATATGGCTGAAGTTTCTGGCTTTTGGCTGGTATAAAAGTAAATACAGCATACTGGGAGGCACTAAAGAAGATCTGACACCCGATTGACCATCACAAGCGAAGATTGGACCACAGGAACCACGACTTACAGGTTCACCGTATCACATATCACATATCACATCGTACTTTCGGCATGTTCTGGAATAAAGACTATTTCCCCATAGAAGGGCGCTCGTTCGTTATATCTGGTGGGTCCCAAGGCGTGGGGGCGGCCCTTGCAAAGGAGGTTTTTGCCAGGGGAGCAGCAGAAGTCGTGATAGTCGCTCGCAACGTGGAGCAGCTAAAGAAAACTACAGACGAGATATCTGCCAAGAGAATAAACCCAGATCAGAAATGCTGGTACATCTCGGCAGACCTCTCTTCAGCAGAAGAGTCCGAAAGGGTGTTTAGCCAGCTGGAGACATGCCCCGATGTGGTGTTCTGCTGTGCTGGAAGCAGTAAACCTGGCCTGTTCCTGGATATGACTGCGGCCGATTTGGAAATGGGGGTGAAAGTGAATTATTTCACAGCGCTGTTCTTTGCCCACGCAGCTATGAAGAAAATAGCTAAATCGCCCCGGAATAAGAAAGATCCTCGGCATATTGTGTTTTTCTCTTCAGTTGTTGCTTTCTACTCATTCATAGGCTACGCTCAATACGCTCCTATGAAAGCAGCTGTGCGATCTCTGGCTGACACTCTACGGCAGGAATGCATTCCTCTGAGTACCAAAGTAGAATGTATATTCCCGGGGAACACGCTGTCTGAAGGGTTTATGGAGGAGGAGTTAACGAAACCCGAGATTACGAAAATGATTGAAGGACCATCAAGTCCTATTTCCTCGGAGGACTGCGCAAATATTATTTTAAAGAAGCTAGATGAGGGCTACGAGCATATTACTACAGATCTAATAGGCTGGGCACTCACTACCGTGTCGCTGGGTGGCAGTCCGAGGATGTACAACTTTCTGCAGATCCTGTTAGGTATATTTATGTTGATTCTGTCTCCAGTGTTCACCTGGAGTGTCAACAGGGAGATCAGAAACTATTTTGCGAAGTTGCCTGCTGTGAAGAAGGACTGAGGGCTACTAAGGTATGATATAAGCAGCAGGAAGACGACATATATGTCAATCAATAATAAGTAGATTAAGATATATGAATAAATATACATATATACGTATATGAATGAATATATATTATTGAGAACCTTTTAATGCCTAATTGATTGACTGAAAAGTGCACACTACAGCTGGAAATTGCTCCCATATATTCAATTCTACGCTCTGTATATGCGATAACCATATTTACTCGCTATTCAACCTCACATTCCTACATCAAGCAACGCTAATTATACCCGGCCCCTCCTTTGCACATGCAATGCAGCTGTCGAAACACGCCCATAGTCACAGTTCGTAAAACGAGATTTCCCTCGGGACTTTGCTCGTTATTCTACAAATCTATTTAGTCTTGTCCTGCCCCCAATACACTATCACATCCACCCAGTCTTGCAATGCATTCAGGGCTCCTTCCCAGTTGATAGTATACAGCTTCTGTACTCCCTGGATGATTTCGTCGTTCCAAATGTCTTTGCTTGTTTCCACAACGCTGTCGCGCTTCTCAGCTTCAATTGTCATAATACGTTTCGTCTCCTTTGGTGCTTCAGCAAAGTCAATAAGGTATTTGCTTTTCAGCAAATGGGCAGAAACCTCACGCTGGTGAGCATAAAACCGCTGGGCTGTGAAGTACGCTACACTGCTGGTGAATAAAACACCTATTTCCCGAGGAATAGTTAGTTAGCATATTACAGCTCTCACTATCTCCACACTAAGTCTCATATATACCTGATAGAAAGCCAATAGTGCGACCCATTATGCCCGACTTGAGTCACTGAAAATTTCCTTGTCGACGTAGAAAAACTGAGAAACTTCACTTCTCCTTCAGTGACAGCTGAACCACCTCGAATTCCTCAGATTCTTCAGGTTCCTCCGAGATTCCTCTGATTCTCCATTGTCGTTCGCTCTTCTCATCCACCCGCTTTGCTCGGCTATCAGAACCCGCACCCTAAATGGGACGGTAAATGGGAGGTTTCGGGAGGTTCATGGGAGGTGCAAATGGTTACCCGGCTCAAACTATGCTCTAATAACGGAATTCGCATACCGGAAATGAGACAAAAATTTCTACTCCGGGATGAATATTTTCTATATTATAGGAGTGAATAAGAGTGAAGAGCAGTAGATTATCTGCTTTAAATGGGCATAAATAGGACAAGAAACTGCTACAGACGGGTTGAATTCAAGGTTAGAAGTTCCCAGCAGATCAGGGACTGTTACAGCTAGAATCTGGATACGCTATACTAGCCGTTTACCCTACACTGGAACAATCTTTATAAATTCATAGGTTCCCAGATTGAAAAATTCACTATTCAACCACCAAGAGGTTGAAACAAACATATTCCCCACTACACAGAGCGAATACACATCAGAATGGCTCGGCTAGTTCACAACATCCAAAAGAAGCAGCACAGGGAGCGGGCGCAGCCCCTGGAGCGTCAGAGGCTTGGGCTGCTAGAGAAGAAGAAAGATTACAGGCTACGAGCTCAGGATTATCACAAGAAACAGAAAGTTATCAGTGCTCTGAAGGAAAAGGCAAGGAATCGGAACCCCGACGAATACTACCATGCCATGACAAAACTGCGCACAGACGATAAGGGACGTCTAGTGAAGGAACGGCCAGAGAGTGTACTGGGCCGGAATCTGACAGCTGAACAGATCCAGTTACTGAAAACGCAGGATCTCAACTATATTCGCACGAAATTAAACGAGGAGAAAGCCAAGCTGCTGAAGTTCACAGACCAGGGATCTTTCTTGAAAAGCGAAGGCAGCCATATAGTGTTTGTCGAAAGCGAGAAAGAGATGAATGAGTTTAAACCAGAGAATTTCTTTCATACAGATGCAGCACTTTTGGCAAGGAAGGAAAATCGGTTAACTTTAGAGCAGTTGGAAGATGAGGATTTGGAATCTTTGATTCCGAAGGACCTCCAAGCCAAGGAGAAGTACGAAGCAAAGAAGCTGAAGATACTAGAAGCTACTATTGAGCGGATTAAACAGTTGGAGAAAGTAGAGGAGGAACTGAGAATTCGCCAGGAGCTTGCGAAGAAAGGTTCTGCTAAGAAAACTGTTGACAGCGATGGGAAACCCACTTTTAAATGGAAAAATGTGAGGAAACGATAGTCTCAGAGTTGATAGTTAGTTTATATATGCCTCACACATTCCACATCATCAACAGCAAGTTTTCTTTCCACCAAGACTGATCAAGTTAAATCAAGTTAAATCAAATCACAGTCATCCTACAGTCTTACTATATCTACCATACTATGAAATGTATAATCTAATAGTATCTAGTAGTCTAATGATATTTTCTAAGGTATCTAATAGTACCTAATAGTATCTAGTAGTATCTAATAGTACCTAATAGTACCTAAGTAGTAGTACCTAATAATATACTATCTACTCATACCTACCTACTCGTCCCAAGACTTTCCAACATCCCTACAGCTACACCAAATCCCAGAACTTAATACAAGCATCCGCCCCAGCGGAAACGATCTTCGAATCGCTCAGCCATGCAACAGCATTCACACCCTGCTTGTGAGCTCCGCCATACTTCACTACTCTACCAGGAGTCTCCAAACTATACACAGCTATACTCGTATCCAGAGATCCAGCAACTGCTCGCTTCCCATCTGGCGACCAGGCTATCGATTTGATTTGCCCCGTATTGAACTGCCACCGGGACGTCACTACAGAGAAATCTGACGTGTCATACACTGTGATCTTCCCCTGAGCTTCTCCTGCTGCAAGGTACTTCCCGTCTCGCGAGAAAGCCAATGCCGTCGGTTTAGCTCTCAGTGGCTTTGGCTTGAAATCCGTGCGAGTCAGCTCATGATCGTAGATAGTAATAGCAAAGTCTGCAGTTCCTACAGCTATGTACTTCCCACTCACAGCTACAGCAGTCCCCGCAGAACTGAGCTGCGCAGAATGCTCTGAAGAACCGTAAGTTGCTACTTCAGACTCGAAAACCACAGCTACAAGCTCATCATAAGCAGCTATCCCCTTTGGCTGAGCTTTCAGAGATTTAGAATCAACGAATTTATCACCTTCCAGCGTCTTGAGCTCATCATCCCACCCGCAGCTTACGAATTTACTACCACAGGGTACAATCCCTACTACGAGGTTCGAATGCGCATTCTCTACGCGTACTGAGCTCCCTGTAGAAACATCCCACGACACTACGCGGCCGTCATAGGACCCTGTATACAGTTTTGACCCGTCAGGAGACACAGCAAGAGCCGTAATGGCTTTTTGGTGACCTGTGATAACCCTAGTAGGGGTATCAGAGTCTAGCGAGAAGTACGTGATATCACCGCTGAGACTCACAGTAATAAACTCATTATCTGAAACAACTACAACTGCTACTTGATGATTATCTACTTGCTTATCAAACGTCCATTCCCGCACTAATTTCCCCTCTGTAGCGTCCCAAAGCTTGATTTTACAGTCTGCTCCAGCACTGAGAAACCTCTCACCACTGGGTAGCCAGTTAAGAGAGAAAATACTTCCTGTATGGCCGGATTCCGCGTCTCCAATTTGGCGCAGAAATGTGCCTTCCTTGCCGTCGTAGAGTGCAATTTTCCTGTCCGCTCCAACGCTGGCAATGTATTTACCGTCAGGAGAGAAAGCTGCGTCGTGTACGAAGTTCGAATGAACGTCTTTCAAGCTTTTATTGAACTTGAAAGGCGGGCCAGTGTAGAAAACGACATTCCCATCGTCTGACACCGTGACAGCACGGTAGGGCCTGTTTTTCTTGATGCTTACGCCATTTATAGGAGCAGAATGACCTGAAATCTCCCCTACAGAGTTCCCAGAGTCCATTGTGAAGCAGTGGCCGTACCGCTCTTTACCATCGCCCGCAGCAATGATTCTCTGCGAGTCTCCATCCCAGTCCAAGTCGTTGATCCGCCCAGAGATGACAGGATAGTCTCCCTTTACTACTTGATCTTCACCGACGCAATCCCACACTTTCACATTACCAGAGGCGTCTCCAGAGGCTACGTAGAACCCCGAAGGAGAGAATTTAGCGACTGTAGTTGCTGCCACGTGCCCAGTGAACTGCGAAGATACTTTTGGGTCCGATACTGAGCGCAGATGAATGGATTGATTAGCCTGAGAGTCGTAGTGAATGTGTTAGCTGTATATTCCTTGGAAAAAGAGGAATTCAGGAACCCCAGGAACCTCAGGAACCTCATGGGTATCAGGAATATCCAATAGAGCTTCCAGGGAGTTCTTTAGCTGTGAATATCCAAACGAATCAGCTCACTACTTACAGCATATGCTATGCGATTCGACTTTTTGTCAAAGGATACATGGCTCGGCGTTGCACGTGCCGTAGAAGGCAGCGCAGCCCAGTTTTCGCCTGTAGAAATGTTAGTCCCTGGATCTTTATTTGTATACTAATTACATATCTACGCAGTGTAAAGAAATAACAGTATTCTAACCCCCTATCTGCTGTACTCAGCTCCTACTACACATCTATAAATCGACTGCACATACTCAGCTTCAATTCCACCATTTTCCGGTCCTTTTTCGGTCTCCAAAATTTGCCACAGGTATTACTGATTCTCTAAACACCCTTATATACCAACCAGAGCAATATTAACCCCGTATTAGCAGTATTGTTGTGCTGTTAATCACTGCTATTCGCTTATCAAACCGAGCTGAAAGCTATCAGCAATGCACCCAAACATTCTGTGAGGATGCCCTTTAGCGATTACATAATACAGATTAGCTAATCAACATATACTTCTTACCTCACCCTCAAAATGAGACGTGATGTCCCCACGCTTAAACAAAATTTTTTGTATAGTGGAGAGGTGAATATTTCTTATGATTAAAGGTACATTTTTTTCTCAGAGAATATCACCTGAATACCTCCTGCTGTATCTACCAACACAGACTACACTATGGCTTCGACACTCAGCCGCGTACAGCCCGTGCGGAACCCCGTGCTGCCGGCGCAGACGACCCCTGAGCAGCGGTACTGGCGTGGATTCGGCAGTTCTCTGCTCATCAAGGAGTACAACGCTATCGATCATATCCACTTCAACCCTGTGGCGCCCCACGACATTGCCATCACGTCGTCAACACGCATTCAGATCATCTCGGCGAAAACGCGGCAGGTGGCGAAAACCATCTCCCGGTTTAAAGACACAGTATACAGTGGAGAATTCTCAGCTAACGGTAAACTGCTAGTTGCCGGAGATGCTACTGGATTAGTACAGATATTCGACTCGAATTCGAGGTCGCTGCTTGTGACGCTCAGCCCTACGACGCATCCGACGCACGTGACGAAGTTCAACCCGGTCAACTCAACAAATCTCCTCACTGCTTCCGACGATCGTATTGCTCGGCTATACGATATAAGCGAATCCAAGCCTATCGCTACTTTTGCCGACCACACCGACTATATCCGGTCTGCATGCTTTATTCCCGGGTCAAACCTGTTTGCTACTGGCTGCTATGACGGCATAGTGCGCGTTTACGACCCGCGGGTGTCTCCTTCTGAGTCTCATGGCCCGGTGATTCAGTTCAGCCACGATTCTGACCCTGTAGAGGACGTTCTGGCTCTGAACCCGACGACGCTGGTGTCTGCGGGGGGCCCAGCTGTGAAAGTATGGAATATGGCATCCGGGAAACAGGTGCAGCATTTGGGTAATTTCCAGAAAGCTGTGACGTGTTTAGTGGATGCTGGAGATAAGGGGCTCCTTGCTGGATCTCTGGACGGTCATGTCAAGGTTTTCGACTCTCTGGCCGCGCGGTGGGATGTGAAGTTTGGCTGGAAGTTTGGCGGTGGAGTGTTGAGTTGTGGGATTTCACCGAATAATAAGCATTTAGTTGTAGGACTTGTTTCTGGGCTTTTAGCTATTCGAACCCGTAAGACTGAGCCCCGAGTGGCGCAAGGCGCAAAACAGGCGAAAAGCACGAGTTTTGCGCGAATGATGCGCGGAGGAGATTATAAAGCCGTAGGAGAAGCTGAGAACGTGACAATAGTAAACGATAATCAACCCCGAGAGAAGACGAAGAAGCTGAGGCTGTTTGAGAAGCATTTGAATGCCTTCAGATGGTCTGAAGCGCTGGACGTGGCTTTTGCTTCAGGAATGAAAGAGGAACTTACAGTTACTGTGCTGGAAGAGTTGAAAAGAAGAGGTAAAGTGAGAGTGAGTCTGCTGAATAGAGATGAAACTTCATTAGAACCACTACTACAGTGGTGTGTGGGCCATATAGACGACGTAAGATGTGTAAGTATCATTGCCGACTGGGTGTCAGTGGTTATTGATATGTATGGCGGACTGATAGACAGATCGCCGGTGCTGGAGGAGCTTATTTATAGTCTGAGCAAACGGGTGAACCGAGAGATTGAGAAAGCTCAAACGGCGCAGGAGATTCGCGGTATGCTGGATCTGCTTGCGACCTAAGAGGAAATGGGGAACGGAGCTGGCATTAACAGAATGAGGTTGTGAGGTTGAGTGTGGGAAGAGAGGGAGAGAGGAAAAGAGGAAGAGAAAAGAGGCCACTAAAAGTGAGTGAATGAATACTGGACTGCCATAGCTGAACCAGAGACTAAATAAGAGTTATAAAGTACTTAGAAATTAGGTAATTATAACTAATTATAACACATTTTCATATAAATATATCATATTCTCATGAAATACGGATTGAGCTCTTCCTCTACACTGTAAGTATTATCCTTTCCATCCAGCTGCCGGTCCCTCAGGGTGTTGAACGGAGTGTTACAGCGTTGATATAAATCAACCTGACCACCGATGTCCAAACGGCTATGTAGTGCTCCTCTCGCCTACTATGATTTACAGTCTTCACCTTCAACTCCTACAGTTCTTAGTTACATAACTTGTATGCATTGAATCCTCGTACCCTTATGTCTCTTACCCCTATGTCTATCCTTCTTATTATTATCTTCTCCCACTTTTGCAGTGTTCCTCTAATATTATTCCTCTAATGCTATTACCGCCTGAATCGCCGGAAGTTTTTCGGCTTGTGAATTTTCAGCCTCCGGAAGTTATCACTGACAAGATTGAACTTCCGAGCTCGTCCCTTTCTGGCGGGTTTCGGTTTCTCTTTCTCGCCTTCGTCTTCTATATCACTGGGGACCATTTCGCCGATTTCTCCAGGTTCTTCGGCCCCCAAATCAGTCTGTTGTGTTTCCTCTTTCGTCGTCTCCATCACTGGGACAGGTTTCACTGAATAGAATAGTTAGTAAGAGCTCACAATAGACAATAGACGCATACTAAACTGATAAAACAGCTTTTATGCAACCACACATCACACTTACAGATATACCGACGCGTTGTCCTCTTTTGACCTTTCTTTTTCCACTTCTTTCCAGAATCCAGCCCTGGATTATCACCTTCAGCGTCGCTCTGAGCTTCCTGAGCTTCCTGAGCCTCTAAAGCTTGCATCTCCTCGATATCCCGCAACACAGCTTCCTCCTCGTCATACATATGATCCTGCATCTCCCGCAGCTCCTGCAGAATCTCAGATAAACCGCGTTTCACCCGGAAGGAAGCCAGAGGAGATGGTGAAGTTGTGAGATCTTGAATAGCTGTACTCCGCATATAAACAGGAGTAGCATCTACAGGAGACTGCCGAGACACTGACAGCTTCCCCTGTGGCAGACTTGCCGATCCTTGCTGTTTCTTTGTCGGTGTCGACATGAGAAGCTTCAGCTTCAATGGAGAGGACGTTTTCGCCGGAGTGAGAAAAGGTTCCGTAGAGTTTCTTACTGGTGAGAGTTTAGCCAGACCAGGTTTCGGCAGTTCCGGTTTCTCAGGAGTTCTGAGCTGCTGATTCTCCGTTGAGCGCGGTTTCCGTTTTGTCGGGGTCGTTAATGGTGACAGGGTGATATCAAATAACCCGAGAGTTCTTCCATAAAGCTGTGGTGTGGGGCCGACTTCTTTGATTTGCTCGATATCCGAGAATTCCGAGTCTGAGTCTGGAACAGCGGCTGGGAGAGTTTCCGGCTTCCTTGCGGGAGCTCTGCAGGAGTTCCTGTTTTGTTTCGTGGGGGTCACGAAAGCATCAAAGTCGAGTCTTCTGCGGGCTTTTGTCGGTGTAGCTATGGCATTTATACTGTGGGATTTGTGTGATTCTACAGAAAGTTCCGAGTGTTTATCTGTCACTGTGGCATTAGCCGGCTCAGCCACAGAAGTTCCAGAAGGTGCGGAAGATTTTGGTTCATTTATAGTGCGTTTTGACTGTCTGTACAGTTTGTATAGCTTAGCTGATACGAGTTAGCAATTTTATCTCACAATTAAAGCTTTCCAACGCGCCCAAAGTCCGCTTGGAAACGCTCACAAGCTCTACACAGTTCCCATCACAGCTTACCAATATCCTTCTCCGAGGAAATGTCTTCTTTACACGGTTTACGGCCGTTTGCTTGCTCGAACTGCTTTTCCCATTGCTTTATACGCCTCTTCAGCTCCTGGATATCATTCTGGCCGCTGGTTGCGTCCGCCATTGTTCACGCTGGATTTACACACGGTTTAAAGTCGCAGTTTTCCACCAGACACTACCGGCTTGTATTCAGTTGAAAAGCGGAAGCAGCGGGAGTTGTTCGGCATAACTTGAGGTTTACGCGACCTCGGAAGATCCGAGACGCGTCTTTCATGTTGAAATGCCGACGCGCCCTGAAATGGGACACCCAGTGTTTATAGATTACGTGATATTAAAAAGTACACCACACCACAAGGGGAATCCGAGAGATCAAATGGGGATGGCCGAAACGGTGAAGGGATGAGAGATTTGAAAAATGTTAGGAAAAGAGTAGAGAAAAAGAATACCTGAATAGCTGGAATGCGGAACTCCTATAGCTTTAGAAATTTGGCACTTCTAATTGGAACTACTTGGTTTATAAGGCTGCTTGGGTTTAATACGTTGAGACCCCAGAGAGGAACTACAGTGGAACTATCTCTACTTTCAGCATACTTTGTCTTAGTATACTTACTTAACTATTGAATATCTCAACTTCTCTGCCGTATTTCCTGCCTTCTGAATGCTCTGGCGATGTCTGCTAGCATAAAACGACTACAGGCGTCTGTTGGCCAGCGGTTGGCTGTTTCTCTGGCCGCTGGGGCCCCAAGAACGGCTGTCAGGTCTCTTTGTTTGGTGAATCAGTCAGGGACCTGGTCAAAATTCGTATTTCAGGAGCCTACAAGACGATTTACGAACTCAGCACTTATTTTGACGTCCTCTAAACCACTTTCTGGCCCAGAGGGTGCTGAAAAGGAACCGGAAAACACAACAGAACCTGCAGAGTCCCAGGATTCACAGTCAGCAGATGATACTGAAGTACCATGGTATTTACGTGAAGTCAAGCCAGTTGAGACGCGAAAGAGCGACGTGGAGTACCCTGAGATCCCCGCTGATGCCCCGCCGTCTCTGGAAAAAATCCTGCACTGTTTAGGCGATGATTTGGGCCTCTTAGACCTTGTATTGATAGATCTGCGTCCTAAAAACCCCACTGCTAGAGCAGATACCGCCCCCAGGGCCTTTGATTTTGTCATTATATCAACAGGAAAATCCGAGAATCACATTCAGCGGGCTGCTCAGGATTTGCGGGTATTTTTGAAGCACGATTTAGGCGTAGTTCCAGCTGTTGAAGGACTGTCAAAGGCTAAAACTATAGCAATGAGAACAAAGAAACTGAAAAAGAAAATCCTAAAAGCGAGCTATAAAGCCAGCAGCCGAGCAATGGAGTTGGAGACTGCTGCCACCAACAACTGGGTGCTTGTGGATACCCACGTAGACAGAATTGTAGTTCACATGCTGAAGGAGGAGAAACGGGAAGAGCTAGATTTGGAGTATTTGCTGACCCCTGAGGAGCACAGACGTGAAATGCGGGAAGCACGGCAGAACAGGAAGCTGGCAGAAGTGCGCAAACGGCTGGAAGAGTTGCCGGAGATCGAAACCTCTGAAGAAGAGATGTCTGCTTTCATATATATGGTAGAAGGAGAACCTCTAGTCAGCGATAGCACTTCTACTGCTGATAACTCTTCCGCATCTCCTGATACCTCCAGCTCTCAGGAAACTCCCGTATCCGACGGGTCCAAAGTATTTACAGACAGTAAGCAGACTAGACAGTTCCATACTTCTGCCGTGCGGCGTCAGCAGCACTCAGAACTCGTAGACAGCTCTGTAGTAGTATCCGTAGAGGAAGTAGCAGGTTTGCTGGAAGCCGGACAGTACCAGAAGCTGAAACAGGTGTTACAGCGGGTGCCAGAGGACTTTTCGCTGAACGGCAAGGACAAAGATGAGCTTCTGCTGGAGTCTCACGTTTCTTACGTCAGGAATACGCAGAATATCCTGAAGAAGAGCGGGGAACCAGCAGAAGGAAGCAGTGAGCAGCCTGAGTTGCCTGTTTTCTACGGCGACGAAACAGCAATCACTAAATCCTTCAAAGAGTCCTTCCCGCTGTTCCCGCGGTTACAGCACTGGCAGCTCAAATATCTGTTCTACGAAGCGTGCCATTTTGCCCGCCCAGCTTCATTCCCGCTGCAGATGTTTCTCCGGCTGTTTCTCACACGTCAGGCAGCTGGCTGTGTGCTTGAGGAGTCTGACATTGTGAGGTTTGCTCAGTTAATAGCAGATTCACCGCAGTTTGCTCAGGAAGATGCCAGGACAGCTGCCTCTGTCAAGATGGCACTGCTGGGGGATGTAGTAGAACTGTTTGTCAAAAGCCGGCCCCTGGGAGTCCCAGTATGGAGAAACCCAGCTTTCATCGCTGCTGTAGGAAAGATTGGCTGCTGGAAAGCTGGCGGTGGCCTGATAACGCTGAAGGAAGCTCTGGCGAATCCTCTGCCTGAATTTACGCCTGAGGGGACTCCAAAGTTGATTTCTGAGGCAGAATTCGACTGGAAACTCCACGCAGTGCTTTATATGGCTGCTGACAGTCTCACGGCAGAAAAAGACGTCGTAGGCCTTGCTGGTGTATATGAAACTCAGCTCGTAGTATATGCAAACTGTAGGGATTGGAAGAGATTTGAATCTGTGCTGCTGAAAGCCGTGCGGACCTTAAACACCGAACAGCTTATCCCAGTGTACACTGCTGCGAACAGCCTGGCAGCCAAGACTGGGGACAGAGATGCCTGTCAGGAGCTGTTGGAGTATCCGACGTTTGCTCTGTTTGAGAAGGTCGGGGAGCGGGCTGCGGAGTTGGATTCTGCGTATTCCCGCAGTCTGCAAGCTGTTGTCAGAGTTTCTGGCTACTCGGAGAGGAATCTGCCGGGTTTTCTGGAGAGTTTTGCAGCAGCGGGGGACGCAGGGAAGGGAGTGGCTGCTTAAGTAGTGGAGGCAAGAGCGTTTAGTGTGAGTATGTCATGGGGAGTTAGGAGTTAGGAGTTAGAGTCTTAGCAGTGAGCTCTGTTTACTGCTATACACTCTTTATCATGACATGCTACTTCTGTATATACGGTGGATGTGAGTTGAGAGTCGAATGAGGAGAATATAATGTGATTGAAGAGAAATTCCCAGTGTAGATTGTAGGCGAAACTACATCAACAGATAGCAGATAGCAGATAGCAGGTACTCTCTTCACTGTCCAGCGCGAAGAGAATCCAATCATCTATTATCTACTGCTAGGAAGCAACTAATCTAATATTCCAGCCTACAAATTAGATCAAGGAATTGCAGAACTACAGGGCAAACCGAACTCAGTATAGTATATATACGTAAAACTCCTATTCCGGCGGAAGGAGTGTTGCTGTAAATCATAACAGCACTCTTTCCTCTCTGTGGAATGGAAAGTCTCATATTTATCTGATCCATGCTCTCCAGCTATTCTAAGATTCTCAAGAAATGTACAATCATCATCCATTATATAATTATCATCTATTCTATAATTATAACCCACTCTAAAACTCTCGTTCTAAGACTCAACGACTATCAGCTTTCCTGAAAGTTCTTGTTGAGATAATCGACAAACATCGGAGTTATCCGATCGCTATCAAGAGTCCTCATCTTGTTCAAAGTAATAAAACTCCTCCTGAGCCTCTGAAGCTGCGGCAGAGACACCTGAGACACTGGAAGGTCTACAGATAGGCCCTGTTCCCTGTCTATGATCACCGCTGATATACCAGGGCTCTGTTTCTGTTCATAAAGCACTTTGCTCACTACATCCTGAGTCTTCTTATCTAAATCATACAGGAAGTTGGAGCTGGTAGCTTTCTTGATCACAGTGGCCTGATTAGGAGGTTTGGGCTTCTTCTTAATAAGCACATCGTAAAGCTGTTTAAATACTGATTCCTCTAAACTATCTAAATCTGTATCCTCGTGAGTAATGGAAAACAACGGAGAATCCCACCTATTAGACTGATTAGGCTCTTCATAACGGAATATCAACTGGTCCATTAAATCCTCAGGCCAGGGATCCTCTCGCTGTTTATTCCACGTTTTACACTGTTCTACAGGTGCCAGGACGTCAACAACGCACGAGTTCGTCATCAGAGCCTTAGCTTCACAGAATAACTGATATCTATACCCTTTTATATAGCATAAATTATCCAAAATCACTATATTGCTCTGGCTAAGCTCTCTTTTCGTAGCTGTCATCTGCTGGCCTCTGATAGCTTTCTCACTCTTGGAATCGTAGTAGGAGGTTTTAGGAATTTGGAGGGTTTCATCGTTGATAAGCGTTACTTTCAGTTTACCTTCCTGTCCTTCTTGTTGGATTCTTTTTGTTAAGTAATTTTGTAGTTGCTTTGCCCGGGTAGTTTTCCCCGAGCTTGGGTACCCTGTGAATATGACGAGGGGCATTTCAGTATAATGGGAAGGATAGAGAGATAGGGAATATAGGAGGATAGGGAATATAGGAGGATAGGGAATATAGGAGGATAGGAAATATAGGACGGAGAGGAAATATAGAAGGATAGAAGGATAGAAGGATAGAAAGGATAGAAGAATAGAAAGGATAGAAGAATAGAAGAAAATTATAGAGAAAACCCTCCGTATACCAGCTTAGGAAATTCTTTCCAGGAATTCACAGTCCATATAAACGACCAAACCAGGCGAGCAGGAAAGACGGAAGTTTTTTTTTATGGTCTTTCGGTTTTCGGGATTTCTGAATTCTTTCAATATTCTTTCAGTATTCTTTCAGTATTCTTTCAGTATTCTTTCGGGATTTCTTCGGGATTCTTTCGGCTTTTCTACCTGATTTCCCCAAAATTTACCAGATTTCTCCCAGACTTTTCTGTCCTCTTTTTATCTTATTTTTCTACTATTTTATCTTATTTTCCACCATTTTTTTTTATCTCATTTTCCACTATTTTCAATCATTTTTTCATCCCGTTTTCTATCATTTTTATCCCCGAATTATTTTTTCATGTTGAGAGGATTTCCGGTTTTCCCCTTGTCGGACCACATGATCTCCGAAATATTCGAACTCCACCGCCTATCATTTCCGAAATTTAAAAGATATTTTCCATCTCATCGGGTCCTTTCCGTTGATAACGAATAGAAAAGAACGAAATAAAAGAGCCAAAAGCTTACAAATCCACTATTGAACATCTCGAATATTCCCAGGTATCTCCCAGCATAATGTTCACTAAGTTTGGGCCTCCTCGGGCTTTCCCTCCGCTTCGGGAACTTCTCGGGACACTCAGGCCTCAGATTTCGCCTTATATTTCTACTCGGAGTTATCAAACGAAGAAACGACGGCCTACTCGTGCTGTGGAACACCTGAATAAAGCAGATTATGGCGAGCACAACGAGCTGGCGGAAGCAATTCGCTCTTTCCAGCCTCGGCAGGAATTCCCCAGTGCTCGGCTTACAATGACTGACTTCAAAGCTCATCATATGAGAGCCATTACTAAACTCGTGCAAATGACAGGCCAGATTGACGTTGTGCTGGAAATTCGGGACGCCAGGATCCCAATAAGTGGGCGGAACCTCCTGCTTGACCGGGTGCTTACTGGGAAGAAGAAAATCATCATTTATACTAAGAAAGACCTGAGTACTCTGAAAGTGAGTGATTTGGAAAGATGGCATGGCCAGGGATCGGAAGGCCGCAGCTTCGTTCTGGTGGACTGTACGAACCCGCGGGACATCCAGAAGATTCTCAGGGCCTTGAAAATGGCCTATGAAGAGATGTACCCTGCGCCTCCACTGGGGCTGCGAGCTTTAGTCACTGGAGTACCAAATGCGGGTAAAAGTACACTTCTCAACGAGTTGAGGCACTTAGGGCTGAAATCCTCGGGGAAAAAGAAAGTAGCAAGGACGGGGAACATGCCGGGAGTGACGCGGAGTCTGTCGGAGATGATCCGGGTAAGCCGAACCCCGAGTATTCTGGTTAATGACACCCCTGGAGTGGCTGTGCCGATAGTATCCGATGAGGAGACGATGATCAAGCTGGCGTTGACTGGAGCGGCGTCTTTCCACACTGTGGACCCTGTGATCCAAGCGGACTATCTGCTGTTCCATCTGAATAAGATCTACGGGGATCATAGAGCATATAAAGAGTATCATTCTAAGCCTACGAACAATATAGAAACGTTTCTAAGGACTCTGATAAGCCGGAAGTTTGGTTCTGACGCAAAAGCTCCGCTGTATTCGCGGCTTGTCGGGGCTGCTACGTGGTGGGTCGATCGGTGGCGCCGTGGGATGGAGTACAAAGTATGTTTGGACGATTTGACGCTTTCCCGTGAGGACTACGAGGCTTCCGAGAAGCAGGAGTATGAGCGGTGTATGCAGTTAAGACAGGGACTGAACGTGGAGATGGCCAAGGCGGCGGCGGCACGGTCTCGGCAGTTGTCGAAGCTGTGATTGTGCCCTATTATATTTTGTGTATATAAAAGCGGAACGGGATAAAATAAGTCTGTGCCGATATCCGATGTCGGCCCTGCGCGAGAGGAGACCCGAAGTTGGATTTGCCGAATCGGGCAAGATGAGATCACGTGACCAGGTATATCCTAATGGGGAAGGTCCGAGGAGGACATTTTTCACTTTTACATGGCTTCGTAGCTTCTCGGAGGGTTTCCAGAATGCAATAGCAGTTTAGCATGGGTTCGTACGAACGAGTTTCAATGCTGGGGTGCGCTGTGTACTTAGAAAAATGATTAATGCGCGTTCTCGGATGAACGGTGCAGGGGACTGGGCGTCGGTTTGCGAGTGTTTGTTGCCTGGTTGATAGTATAGGAGCAACAGGCTCAAGGTCATCTTAGGCACAGTGCCAGTGTACTTATCTACTAAATTACGGCTTACAGTTCTATGCGGAGGGATGGTGTAGTGTATATATATCAATAAGTCAAAGCTTCGTATTAGTAGAACATCAATCAGTCAATGCTTCGTAGTATACATAGAACAATATTCCACCAGTCTTTCATTCTGGTATCCTCATGCCTTTCGAGCGGCCATTGCAAGTTCACACAGAGCAGATGGAGCTACTCCATAGCTAGTGGAC
The DNA here is from genome assembly GCA_030579575.1 of Sporopachydermia lactativora. NCBI lineage: Eukaryota > Fungi > Ascomycota > Sporopachydermiomycetes > Sporopachydermiales > Sporopachydermiaceae > Sporopachydermia > Sporopachydermia lactativora. The sequence continues at coordinate 51,988 of JAKTRH010000073.1, forward strand.
TGACTTGAGACACACACGCGTAGATATCGTATGATAGTGGCTCAGTGGATTAGCTGGAAATGGAGATAGAGATGTGAATGAATGGTGCCCCGCTTTCAGGTAAGAATAGGGCATTAATAACTTTTATCAAGTGTTATTCTCTGACCTTTTACAATCCTTTGCAGGCATTTGCAGGTATTTGCAGATATTTGCAGGCTGGGCAAACCTGGGGAAACCGATATCGGCCGAAATCGGTCGTAATTCACCGCAATTTCGGAATCTCCGCAGGTATCCGTCTGGGTTAGAACATTCTGCGTTGGCAGTTGCGCGACTTGTCAGAACGCGTATACCGAATTGAGGGAACTAGGATTCGCATATGTACAGCCTAGAACCCCAGTTTAGCGTATTTAGTTAAATTCTCAACCGTTCTGCAGCCATAACATCGGATATTCGAGTATTGGAAGCACATCTTCGAAAGAGAAGCGCGATTTTTCGGTGTACGGATTGCTCCTTTCGAGCGTTCGGTGCACACATAGGGTTTAGCGCTAAAAGCGAACTCTAAGCGTACGGATGCGGTTGCCTGAAGAGTCCCGGGAAAGCCAATTGCAGGTAGAAGGTGCTTTCGACAGGGTTCCACCGGAGCATAGTGCTATGAACTGTGAGGAGTAGTAATACAAATTTTGCTTATAAACGTCTATTTCTGAATAAAATGCCGAGCAGAAGCTGCGCGGAGTTCTTTGTAGCCTACAGACTGAGTTCTAGTGATATCATCTAAACATACTCCGTCGTTCCGTATGCAAACCTGTTTTTAGATTAATGAGCGGAAACGCCAAACCTTAAAAATGGCGCATACACTTCGCGTCTCCCTCTGGTTCCGAACTCGGTGAAGACCCGTTCAGCCGCACTTCGGAATCGGCCGGGTGCCGAGATCAGCGGGGCGACCGACCGATACCCTGGGCCTTGAGTCTCACCGTGAAAGAAACCCGCAGTGCTTCGACCGACTTACTGATACAGCGGAAGGCTTGGCACTGGATGGCTCTCTCATCTCTGATCTCGACCCTTTCAGTAAATGATTGAAGATCAATCTTAATTCACAGTTTCTTCTCATCGTGAATTCCTCATTCGAATGGTTATCGCGTATTTTACGTTTGATGAGCTCACTTGCAGTAATTTGAGTAATTTGTCCTCAGGCACTCTCGCTTCCTGGCTTATCTGCCGGGGTATCGGTTCCAAACTTCCTGCCGAAACGCCGACAGGACTCTCTATCGGTCTCCGAGAATTTTCCCTCCCGAAGTACCCGCGCGGCAGTGCCATCCGTTTCGGACATTTTTTCCCGTTTTTCTTCCTTGTTCGCAGGTTGCGGAACCTCGAAGCCGGTTTCTTCCCGGCTATGGTGAGACTCAGAGCTCTGTTGCGTATACGAAAAGCTCTTTCCAGATTAGGAGGGTAGCTTTCTGTTCCGAAACCACCAGCCCGGTTAAAGTTTGCGCCCAAACCGATTTTTGCCGATCCGTCACAACCTTTTCCGTACACCGGGGGTCCTCTGCGAGATACTCCCGACGATCCGTAGCTTACACTGAAACCAAAGTGATAGCGAAACGGCCATCTCAGGCGGGCATTCCCTGATTTGTGTGGTCTTGGCTAGCGGTATTGGGTTATTATGCTAGTGGAGGAGGTACGTTAGTAGTTTGATGGTGCCGGGAAGCCGTATTCCGTCAAAATTCCTCAGTATACCCTGATCGATTGTGGAATATTGTCTACAAGCCGACGCACCCGATTATCTCTTTCATCTCGCGACCGCCGTACCTTACCGTACCTTGTTGTTGCTTTCGCGCAACGACTGCACCGGCGACATGTCATCTATATGCCTCGTTTCTTCCTAATCGGGATCGGACCTTCTAGAGAACCGTTCCCTTGGACTCCCGTGACGTCTCGGACTCCTCGGGAGCAGCCAGCGTCTCATCTCACGTCCAAGCCGCGTAGTGCTGGCCCTGCAAGCTCGAAACTCAGCCTTCCTGCGCACTTCTAGATAACTCCAAAATGTCAACAATTTGTCACTTATTATTCATACAATTTCCTTACTGCAAACCCCATCCCGTCCTTGTCCTTTTCCCTTCCTTCCTCCACTCCACTCTTCTCCCGAGCCGTACCGTACCTCTTCTCGCCTTCACGTCTCCCTCCGTGCCCACCTTCCGTACATCCCGAAACCACCCTTAACCTTAACCAAAAAACCAAACTCAATCCCGCACCTGCATACCCACGCAGCTCCCCTTCCGTACACTGCAAATTTTCATCTCCATCCTTCCATCCCGGCCCGTCTCCTACCGAGTTCCGCTATTCATATACTACTTCCCTCCCGCTCTGACTACTCCGACGTCTCCGCATGCATCGCACCCATCGCTCCGCCTTTAATTGTTCCGCCATACCCCTCCATTCCCGTATCAGGCCTGCCATGTCTGCCTGTGCCCTCCCTGTGTGCCGTGATCTCCCATAATCAGCTCAGTATTTAGCAGTCTACCCCGCCGTCTACAACCTCAGAGCCCCGCCGTACATGCCCGGCCCATTGCCTCATCCGTCGGTGCCCGCCTCTCTCACCCGCGCGCCCCGCTTGTGAGCTCCGCCGACTGCTCATGTCTTCTCTCGCTTTGGCCCCAGTTGCCTTACAACCGGCGCCGACCGCCTCGGCTCCGAAACCTGCCAAATCAAATTCACATGCCCCACATGCCCCGCATGCCCCGCTCGGCCTCCACCCCATAGCCCCCGCTCCGTCGTCCACGAACGCGGCTTCTTCTCCCCCTACTTCGGCTTCTGCTCCTGCTTCCGCTTCCGCTTCTGCCTCGGCCCTTCCGCCGACTCAGCCGACTCCAAAACCTATCCAATGCGTCTCCACATCGAAAAACTGGGTTCTCCCGCCACGCCCGAAACCGGGCCGCAAACCCGCGCAAAGCGGGTCTTCCGCGGGCCCAGCTGTGCGCCGCAAACCTGCGTCCCGAGGCCGTTCCGCCCGCAGAGACTCGGCTTCTGTGTCTCCTCCGTCTGCGGCAGCTCGGCTGGCCTCTCCAGGCTCGGCGTCGGCTTCGGCTTCCGCGTCGGCTTCTGCTGTCCCGCACCCGGCACCCCGCACTCAGCCACGGACTCTGCCGGCTGCCCCGCCGTCCGCGGAACTCCGCAAATCCATGTCGGCATCTGCGCTGGCCGCTCTTCCGGCTTCGCTGGCCCGCTCGGCTTCGTCGGCGTCCTCGGGTGCGCTGCGCCGCGACTCGGAGTCGCTGACAGTGCTGGCGTCGCTGCATTCGCTTTCTATCGAACCCAGAAAGCTACTGGCCGTTCCTGGCGGTCCTGTCGACGTTTTCGGCTCTTCCGTGGGCCCAGGCGGCCCAGGCGGACCGGAAAGGAAACGATTGCGCAAACACAGCTCGGCATTTGACCGGGGAACTGCCGCAGAACCCGAGGCTCCGATGATCAAAGCGGGAAACGCCGAGTCGCTTGATCGGCTCACATTGACTGTCATGGCAGCTCCGCCGGGGACGTCTCCAAGCACCGAAGAGGAGTTCGGCTTCCCGCTCGAGCTGGAGCTTTCTCGGTCTCCGCTGTCTGTTGTGGAGTCTCCGCCGTCGGATCTGTCGGACGGTCCGCCAGCTGGGTTGGACTTTTCTATCAATGCCGCTGGACGGTCTGCCGGGTCTGCCGGGTCTTCGGGATCTTCGGGATCTTCGGGATCTGCCGGATCTGTGGAGCCGTCTACGGGAGGTCGGGACGGGCTGGCACATCCGACGATCCACGGTGTTTTCTTTGACGACTACAATTACGAAGCACGGAGCTCTGATGAGCCGGAAGATCTCGATGAAGTTACCGTGGATCCGTGCGGGTTTTGTTCCAATGGTACTCCGTGTTTATGTGCTTTGGCCGCTAAAGAGCGGCTTCGGTCGCAGCGGAGGTGCGGGAAGAAAATCGGAGGCAAAGAGTAGTGGGGGAAGAAGGAGAAAAGAGGATATTTGGAGGAGAAGGAAGAGAAAGGAGGAGAAAGGAGGAATAGAGAAAATTGGAGGAATGGGTTTGGTATTTTTGAGGTTATGTGATGTTTTTTTCTGGTTTGATTGATTTATATTCTGATTTATATTCTGATTTGTATTTTTCTTTGGTTTTGTTATTGGTATTTGCTCTTTTATGAGGGTTCTGGGGTCTCAAGTGGTGTCTTTTGATTCCGCATGGGTTCTTCACGTTTCCTTTTCATGATATATGCGTTATTCGTTTTTTTCTTTTATTTTATTTGTTCCCTTTGAGCAAATAAGCGGCGGAAGCTGCTGGGTCATTCCCTATTTATATTCGCGAGTGTTATGAGTTATGTTGATACAGCTTTGATGATTGAAGGTTTTACGGTGATTGCCACAGTGGTATTGGTGGGAGGAACGTTTTTATGAGTATATAGATGAAGCTGAATTGTCAAGTGATGTTATGAAATATGACGTAGAGAAGTAAGGATGGAAAAACAGTAGGAAGAATGAGAACAGAGGAAAGACGTTTTTAAAGAGATGTAGAATGGGAGTGAAAGATGGGTAGAAATGTTGAAGTAGCAGAGAAGTAGAAGAGAAATTGTAGAGAATTAGTAATGTGTTTGAAGGCTAGAAAACTCGGCGAACGATGAGCCAGTAAACCTGAGAGATACCAAATAAAATCATGGAAGCCAAAGATAAAGGAGTATTAAAAAAATAAAACTAAACAACGAAGAAAACGCTTCAGATTTCGGTGAATTTCTCTCCTCTGACGGCTCATGTCTGTATGAAATTCAAAAATATATTATGTGCGCCATCTGGATTCTGGACGATCAAATGAATCCGATATAAACTTCGAGGTCAGAATGGCTGAGCGATAAGACTACTAGCAGTATCAATTATGCTGAATTGTGTGTTTTGCGCTTGAACTATTGAACTATTGAACTATCAACTATGATGAGGAATCGTCTTTCGAACCTGAACTACCAACTATGCTGAATAATGCTTTGAAACTGTAGTATCGGCTACATTGAATCGTGCTCCGAACTTCCAGTATCAAATATACTGAATCCTGTGACCTGAAGACGGAGAAAGAACACTCTGTTCTCCTGCGAGGTGCAAAAAACAGTCTCCGGCTTGCCCAAGACTTTCTCCTCTTCTACTCAAACACCCACATACATTCCACGCAATCTAATGCTTAAATTTCCATTTCCACTTCCACTTCTGCCCCGTCGCCGCCGTTTACACTACACAGCAGCCACACAGAATCTCCCTCAAACCTCCACTCTAAGTAGTCCACAACCGGCATGTCCCGTCAGCCCCCGCGCTGAAAAGCCAAGCCTCCCGCGGGTGCCACACAGCACGCAGAATACCCAGAGAGTTTGTTACAGTGTGGCCACGGAGAATCTTCAGCGGCACCAGCAGCGGATTCGTCATCAGATCGTCGTACACCGTGGCATGGAACACATTGATACTCCCGTCGTCGGAAGCAGAGCAGAACAGCGGCAGCCCACCACGGTGGAACACCACATCCCGCACAGCCTTCTCGTGATACCTCAGCGTCTTGTACGGCTTGTCGCTCAGATCCAAATCATGCCAGACTACCCGTTTGTCAAAACTGCCTGCTATTACGTTGTCACCCCGTGGATGCACGTCAAAACTGCTGAGCCACCGCGCCCCCGGCTGCAGTTTCCGGCTCAGAACTTGCTGCTGCAGATCGTACACACGGATGTACCGCTGGGTCGCCACGTACAAATGGGGACGGAACGGATGGAACTTCGCTTGCTGTACGATACCACGGGATTTACGGAAGGGACACTGCGACGAGTGTTTGGACAGCTGATGGATCACGACAGCCGAGTTGGCCGCTTCGGGACTCACTGTGACGAAATAATCGCCCTTCCGGTGCCACGACAGCTGCTTGACGGTCCGACGGAGTTGCACCACCGCTGCCAGACCCTTTTCGACCTGCCTTGCATTCGTCGGTTTGATCCACTGACCAGGGGAATCCTTCCGTTTCGCTGGTCCGGCGGCTTCGTCGTCCGAGTCTTCGGCTCCTTCAGCACCGTCGGCTCCGTCAGCGTCGTTTCCAGGTACCCCGCCGTTTCCGCTAGCCCCGCCAGCGGCGTAGCTCCACCCTGATTCTACTTTCGCCTGCCCCGCAGCCACAGTTTCCAAATCCAGTACGGCAGGCACTACTATGTACACACAATTCCCTGCAGCCACGGCAAGCACGCCGTTCTCCTCGGCTTCGGGATTCCATTCCAGTGCTTCTACGTTATCCTCCTCGTTCTCAGCTTTCTTCACCACTGTCAGCTTCCAAACTTCCCGTCCAGTTAGAACCTCCCATACCCGCACAGTGCCGTCGTCGCCTCCAGTAGCAAGCCACAGACCTGACGGATGTACCGAGAGAGCCCGCACTTTCCCGCGGTGGCCACGGTAAACTGTAGAACACCGCACAGGGAACGGGCGCAGATCTTGCGGTGAGGGCAGCTTCGGCACCAGAGATTCCGGATCGATATTCAGCTTCTGCTTCCGCACCCTTGGCGCTAAGTACAAATCAAGACACCTTTCGAATCTCTCTCGTACAGCCTCGCCATAACCGGGCACTTTCCGTAGAGCTCCGTACTTCTTCGGGACAAAATTCCGCTCTCTGTCCTGCGGATCTGTGGCAGCCCACTCGGCTTCCTCCTCGGGAGTGAGCAGATACTCTTCCGGCGGGTTGTACGACTCCTCGTTTGTCGGCAACGGCATTTTCGGAGCTGGGATGTGCATGATATGATCAGGCATGTCGTCCTTGCTGTCTCCCCACAGGTCATAAGCGAGGGAAAACTCGTCGGCTTCGCGCTCGGGCTTATGCGGGACAATCCGGCCTTCTCGGATAGCTCGGACAATCTTCATTATACGTTTAGCTTCGTGTTTTGATGGTACAAACCTACGTTTCGGTTCCGGGATAGCCGTGAGCGGCATGGTTTCCGTCTTGGAGGTAAACCACTCAATAGTCGGCTCATACGGGTTCACAGATTCGTCTGGATTCTCCTTCTGTTGGATTTTCCTGATCAATGCCAGCTCTTCCGGGGTCAATTTCAGCGACGAGCCCGTGTTCTGGTCCAGCAGACCCGTCCAGCCTTCGGGCAGGTCGATAGACTCCAACAGGGCGTCCAGGGCGGAACCAGCAGCGGGCCGCATGATCCGTTTCCCGTTGATATCGTAGCCGAGATGTGGGTACTCGTCGTAAGCCGAGAGCGGGATATTGCCGATCGTGTTGGTCTGCTCCACGTCGGAGTCGTCCGAGTCGTACACGGGGATGATTTCGGGCCGCAGCGGGCGCGGCTTGCCGTCTGCGCCTGGCACGTAGCGGGTGACGGAGGTGTCAGAGGAGTAAGAAGAAGCGGAATCGGCGTCCGAGCTGTATGCGCCGGAAGCGTCGGATTCCGCGTCGGAGTCTGCGGCATCGTCGGACTGGAAAACAAATTCCGCTTCGGCGTCCGCTTCGGCGTTTTCTTCGGCATTCTCTTCGGCTTTCTGTTCAGCTTCTTCAATAATTTCTTCTCCAGATTCGTCATTCTCCTCCTCATCGCTTTCCGAACCGTCCAGCATGTTTGCCACATTAGCAAACGCTTCGTCATCAGACAAGTCGACTTCATCGCTGGAACTGATAAGCTCTTCCTCGTCTTCATCCTCTTCTAATTCGTCTTCCTCCAATTCATCTCCATCTTCATATTCTTCATCTTCATCATCTTCAGAGTCTCCAGACTCCTGGCTGGCCTGGAGCGCGGCAGCCTTCGGGGATGTCTTCGGCACAGCCTTCACCGGTGCTTTCGGCTGTTTCTTTAAAGCCGACGCTGCCGGCTTAGTCGCCGGCTTGGCTGACTTCACAGCAGTTCCTTTCCGAGTTCGTTTCCCTGCCATTATTAGCAGCTACAACTGATGCTGTCGATTGCCAACGGTCAGAGCGGCTTCTCCTACTATGCAGCGTAATTCCACACAATGAACAGCGGCAAAGACCAAAATGAAAGTCTCAAAAGCTTAGAAATCTCGTTATTTTCCACACTTTCACTGCCTTTCTTTCGCTATTTCCCCGAGGCATCGGAGCTCCCACACTAAACAAAAAAATTTGATTTACACGGTGAAAATTCCGGGTAACCCAACATAGCGTCTCGTCCCCAAACTGTCCCATATCAGGTCGCGTGGAAAATTTATGCTCCATAGTAATTAAAAATCTTTGATTTGGCTGGGAGCGGAAGACCCGAAGACTTCGGAATGAGAAAGCCGAGGGGTACGAGGGGTATTTGAGGTATTTTGACGAGAAAGAAAAGAATTCCAGCCCAAAGAACACGGAAGGAGTTGACGCGCGTGCAAAAAACAGCCGTCAAAGAGCCACAAACTTGCTTTCTCCACCCTTTTACCCTTACAATGGCTTATGGGACAGACAGGAAGCGCAGTGCGGAAGCAGGAGCGGAAGCACTGGCCGCTTCTACTGGGAAACCAGTGAAACAGGCAAGCAAAAAGAAGGTGAAATCGAAGGAGAAACCCGCCGGAAAGGCAGATAAACCCCTGAAATCTATCTTAAAAACTAGCGATAACTACATACCGAAATCCGGGACAACGGATCAGGACGGAGAAGCCGAGCCGAGCAGCGACGAAGCCACAAACCCGCCAGCCGCTCTCCAGGTTGCCGAGACATCCGATGCCGCAGCCGATGCCGTGTCCGACGCTACATCCGACGCGGGCGACGAGCAAACTCCCCGAGACGTCTCATTCCGTATCGTTACAGGTTCCTACGAGCACTATCTCCTCTCTCTCCAGGTAACTCTTCGCGAAAAATCCGACGGCACGGGAATCGACCCGCTGTTTGTGCCGATCTTCCATTTTGAAGCCCACACGCAATCTGTGAAAACGCTAGCATGCTCTAAACGATTCCTCGTATCAGGTGGTAACGACGAACATATAAAGATATACGATATCCAGAAACGCCGAGAGCTCGGAACACTGCTGGAGCACAACGGGTCGATTACAATGTGCCGATTCACCGAGGGCGCCGCCGAGGGGAAATGGCTTTTGTCTGCCGCGGCTGACGGACGTATCTGCCTGTGGCGCACGAAAGACTGGGAACTCCTGGGCACTCTTAAAGGTCACCAGGGCCCTGTTTCGGACTTTGCTGTTCACCCGAGCGGACGGCTGGCACTCAGCGTCGGCACGGATCGCACGCTGCGGCTGTGGAATCTGATGACGGCTAAGAAAGCTTCAGTGATGAAGCTCAGCCAACTCTGGGCTCGGTATTTCCAGCCGGCTGAGTTTGTGAGATGGGGAGACGGCGGTGACTTGTTTGTTGTTGGGTTCCGCGACCGACTTGCCGTGTTCCGAACGGAACTGGCTGAGGTTGTCGGGATTGTGGATATCCCACCGAAGTCCGGATCGGTTATGTGCATGGATTTGTACCGAGACTCCGAAGGGCGGGAGCTCATAGTTACGGGACAATCGACGGGCAAAATTCTGATGTTTTCCGTGTCGGAGATTGTGGCGCAGTACGCGGCCCAAGAGAAGCAGGGGACTCCCGAAAACTACACAGTGGCTCCAGAGTGCGAGCTGACAGGCCACGCCATCCGAATAAAGGGGATCCATCTTTTGCGGTACTTCCCGAGCGATCGGGATGAGGCACGTGGTGTTAATGGCCGGGATTTCCTTATTTCTGTATCGTCAGATGGGAAAATCCTGGTATGGGACCTGGCGATTCGTGACCAAATAGCTGTGTTTGACTCGGGAGAGCGGATAAACTGTGTTACTGCTTTCAACGACTACATAGAGAAATACCAGCCAGCCGCTGTGCGGAGCGGGTTAGAAGTCGATACGGATTACGAGAGTGAGATAGATATCGAAGAGTTAAAGCCGAAACTGTCTAAGAAGGCTAGGAAGAAGTTGAACAAGAAGAAGAAGAATATGGTGAAAGTAGACATTGAGTGATGAATGTATGATATAATGTATAGCGTCAAGAGTAGGCTGGACTGTATTAAAGAGATGAGAGATTTAGTGGAGAGGTGTGGAAAGGTCGATAAACGTGCCGTGTCTACATATTTTCATCCTTGGCAGGAGGAGGCTTATCAGCTCTCCAGGCTTGAAACTGTCGGTTGTTATGGCTATTGGGTGAAGCCTATGGGCGAGAGAGTCGTCTTGTGTCACTTTTGACAAGATTAGAATACATATCTAGAAGGTTGAAATAGACTGCCAGACGCCAGAAGCTGGTAGTATCATAGAACGGTCATGAAGAATAGAATGTGCATTTTGAATAATCTGCTTGAATTCCGTAGAGGTGCTTTACAGACTCCGGGGTTTTCTGTTGCTAGTCGACTGTCTGCCTCGCTTGACATCGCATTTTAGTAGTCTTATCAGTGGTTTTATGGAAGAGCAGTTATGCGAAAAATTTGGGGTAAACGGTACTCTAAACTACCCCGCCGACGGCCCTTCGTAGTCCTGCTAAAATATTTAAAACTGACAATCTTTGCTGTTATAGTTATACAATCTGATTTCTTTCTTAGGCACCAACTGGTATTTCCAGGATGCAGTGATATGATATCTCCTCTTTTCAATTTCACAGTTTCCACACTTGAAAACTACAGAATATCAGATATGTATCATTCATTTCTTGAACAATATACATATATATCGTATTTTGCTTTCCATTTATGATTATCGTGTATTTCACACTATAGATGTATCATATCCTACCGTTACCTATTTTATCCCCATATCACCCCCTAAACGTTCCTGTGCGTGATTCCTTTTCCTATCCTTTGACTTTCTCTGGAATCTGTATATGAGTTCTTCTACGGCTAACCTTGACTGTTTGCTTAAACATAGCGCAGCACAGCTCACGCATCTGCTAGTTGATTTTACGAACTTCAAACCGCATTCCCTTGCCATTAGACACTTAGAAACGATAACCAGGAAACCCTGAAGCCATCTAACATTTAAACCACACCAAGCAAACAGCTGTAAACACAACTTGTCTCATCATCATCAAAGCAACGGTCATCTTTCTATCCTACTTCTTACTTGAAATACCCAATTTCCATTCACACAGTAACTTACTACCCTACCATTCCCTACTATTACTACCACCATATGAAAAGAATCCTTATTACCTACCTGCCATTCCCTACTCACCCTACCTACTCATCTAACCCTCAAATACTGTACAGCTCTTCATAGAAATTGAACCCGGACTGAATGCTCCATTCCTTCGTGTGTTTCACCAATCCTGCAGGCCCAGAAGCTATAACCCAGTTACCCTCGGGCAAAGAACCGCCGTCCGCCTGCGCTGCCTGCGCTGCCCGCTGCCCTCCGCATTCAGAATCAGAAGCACCGCCCACAGTACGACAACACACACCCCCGGCCGGCTGGTTCTGACAGCAGCCAAAATTGTTGAACCAGTCATACAAACGACAACCCAGCACAGGCCGCGAATAGAACACGTCAACCCCTGGAGGAATCAGAGACTCAAACGAAGAAACTGACCCTGGGAACGCAGCACCGCCTGGCCGGTCCATTTGGCATGTCATATCTACGCGTACATCGAGTTGAGACTCATCGTCCAGCGGAAACCCCGTCGGAGTCGTTTCTGGCTCGGCAGAACGTCCACTAAGCGGCTTATCCGAAGTGTACCCCATAAAACCTACAGGCATCTTCAAACTAGACAGCAGCGGCACCGTTTCCAAGCTCTGCCCCGCAGACGAGGACGCCCCCACTGCGGGGGAATCAGCCACCGAGCTGACAGTCGAACCGACGGAGCTCCCGGCAAGGTACGGCCCGCCAGTAACGTAGAGCTCCACATTGGACGTCAAGCCGAAATACTGAAGAACTTTCGCTTCGTTGATGTCCCGGACAGTCCATACCAGTTTATACGGAATGCCGTTGTACTCCAGCAGCCGAATCAACGGAATAGCAAAAGATATAGACGATCCGCCACATACTAGCAGTACTTTCCGTATCCTAGACTGCTTTAAATTAGCATAAGAGAAGAAGCTCCGGCCAATCCTCGGGCCGAGGAAAGATGTAGTGAGTTTCGAGCTTAACGGGCCGAAAACATAGTATTTCTGCCCGCTTTTCAGTCGGAATCTGCCACGTCTCACTACCAGTTTCACTGTTTCCCTCTCAGAGGCTAAACTGGCCAGCGTATACGGATGCGACAGCTTAACGGCAGACAGCCACCGCCCTCCGCCAGGGTTCACCACGCGGATATGCGACGCAGGAGTGAAATACGGGCCGAACGCTTCACGCGGCAGCTGCACTACGTCGAGAGAAGCCGTGAGAGACTCCACTGTTACAGGGACAGAATGCGTATGGATATAACGATACACCAGCTGACCTGCCAGCAAAGCCGCCGAGCCTCCGAGCGCCCAGGGAGCCCCCGGCCGAGCGTGGACTGCCAGACAAGCCAGGGAAAGCCACGTAGCTATATAATGGACATAGTAAAAGATACGGTACGATGCACGTCGGGCTGCTGCGACAGATGTAGCAGCTATAAGAACGAAAAGCACCATTGCCACGACTCCAGCGATGTTTGCCCATTTCCCAAGCTTGGCCAGAGTACCCAGGACGGCAAAATAGTATAAATACATCCCAGTATGGGCTACAGCTTCTACGACAACTATACGAGCTAACCATTTATGCAGAGGGACCAGCCAGAGATACAGCGTAAGCGGCAGCGGAGACGGTTTCAACGTCAAACAGAACAGCGCTGGGAGCATTGAGACGGAGATACGGCCTAGTCGCTTAGCTACGAAGAGGAAATCAGAGTGGTTATCCGCCCAGCAAAGGTAGAAATTGAGAATTGCCCAGAAAAGCACTATAGAAATGAGTTGATAGCGACTTACAGCGGCGGAAGTTGCGGTAGCAGCGTTGGACGCGGCAGCGGCAAGCCGTGGGTACCTGGAAAGGAGTTTCCTGGGTCTCAGGGTGTTTATTGCTCGTTTAAGGGTCCAGGAGCGAGAAGTGGCCAGCCAGAGTGGGAAAAGGAGTAGGAGTGCTAAAGAAAGGAGAATAGCAATGTAACCATACGTTTCAGTGATTTCGCGCCGCAGTTTTGCTATTTCCGGGGGCGGATGCGGCGAGATGTCCAGGTGGAAAGCCTCCCGGAGGTATGAGAGGAGCATTGAGAGTGGAGATGCCATGCTGATGAGTTATAAGGATAGTATGATGATAGTATGATAGAATTATGATTCTTTGAGGAAAACAGGAGAAACTGACAATTCTGTGGATTCCGTCAGGATCAGCTGATCAGGGAGTTGAAAGCTGCAAAACGCAAGCTGTCAGAGGCGATCGATACGCGATATTCAGATGGCTTGCCAGCTCATTATAGAGCGCACAGTATGGATAGCTTGAAAGAAATGCCGAGCAAGCTGTGAGAAGATGACTAGCAATATGAAGAGAATTCTGTGAAACTGCTGCGTAAATTCGGTGTATAATAGAATGAAGAAAGGCTTGTGTGATATTAATACTAGGAATACCAAACAATGATGTCAATATCACCGGTAGACAGAGGGTTGAATCAATAGGAGCGGAGAAAGGAGCGGATAAGAGCGGAATCAGAAAAGCCGTTGTCCGGAGATGCGATTGTCAGGGGAGTTTTTTAATTAGCAGTATACGGAATTGGTGGACGGAAGGCGGGACGGACGTGTACGGAGGGAGATCGAAGTTTCCAGGCGATGGGAGGCGGAAAGGAAGAGGTATTGGGGATGACGGTAAGGAGATGTGGGAGTTTACTGTGGTTTAAAATATTAGAGGCGGCTGTGAATATTTGAGCAAAATTTAGACTGTGAATATTTGAGCAATGGTGAGTGGTGCACAACCGGTCGGAGCAGGACGAATGAGTGATTCGGCGTAACTCGCTGCGTACATTCCGAAAACGGAATAGTCACAGGTGCACAATGACACTGACAAAAAACTTTCCCGTCTGATGTAAATCTGATGTGCGGGATGGACTGCTGGGAGGTATAGAATAGTTGATGAATATATTCAGTTGTCGTCAGTGTTAGGTACTGATTCGGTGAAGTTTTGAGATTGAATGAGCTATGAAACACAGGGAAACACTACATTTTTACGACCTATTTGACTGATCAGATGGATTAGATAATGCAACTTACTGAAACAGGCATTAGATTGCATGAATTACATGTTGACACGCTGACCTAACTGGATGCACATGCAAGTCATGTGACTAGGGTTATGAGGATGTACAAAGTAGTCACAATTTGAGTGATGAGATATGCTGACATGCGTAATTACCCGCATTGAACTTTAAGGGCTTTTCTATTACTTTACCACAGAATTCTGTCTGATTCCTGTTCGGCAGCCATAATTTCCCCTTCAGGAATTGAAATCTGGTACAGGCTTCACGTATTCGCTCAGGAACCCACGCAACTTTCCAACCCACGCACAAATTATTTCACGCTTACGGTAGTACAGTGTGCAGTGCGGGTAAACCAGCAGTACTGCTTCGGAGGATAACCTTCTTTACTATCTATTTGCTTGGTCGAGTTCTTTTTCCTACTGGTGTTTGGTGCCTGTGAACAAGACGATTCTACGATCATATTGGATTGAGGAATATCAATACTAATCAGATTCATGTATGTGCTTGATATATTGCTGTGCGCTTATTGATTGGAATAACCAGGATTCGACGGGTGGTTTGACAAGTGATACGATCGATAGACACGCTGAACGACATTTCAACTCTTATTCTTTGCAGGCTTACAAACAGCTGAGTGTCAGTCTTTTTCAACCAAGCCTTAGCAACCGACGATTTCACATACACTTTGACCAACCCGCTTATTTTCCATCATTTCTATCATTTTGTTAGCACCAACTCTCATCTCCAGTTACTAACATCTCAGATTCACAATGGCTGATCTTCCCGCTTCTTTCGAGCTCACCGCCGACGACGCCAAGCTCCTGCTGGCTGCTAACGTCCACCTTGGTGCCAAGAACTGCCAGGTCCACAACGAGCCTTACGTCTTCAAGACTCGTCCAGACGGTGTTAATGTCATCAACATTGGCAAGACCTGGGAAAAGATTGTTCTGGCTGCTAGAATCATTGCCGCCGTTCCTAACCCTGCTGATGTTGTTGCCATCTCTTCCAGAGTTTTCGGTCAGCGTGCTGCTCTGAAGTTTGCTTCTCACACTGGTGCCACTGCCATTGCTGGTCGTTTCACTCCTGGTTCTTTCACCAATTACATCACCCGTTCTTTCAAGGAACCCCGATTGATCATTGTCACTGATCCCAGAACCGATGCTCAGGCCATCAAGGAGTCTTCTTATGTCAACATTCCTGTCATTGCTTTGACTGACTGCGACTCTCCTTCTGAATACGTTGATGTTGCCATTCCTTGCAACAACAAGGGTAAACACTCTGTTGGTTTGATTTGGTGGCTTTTGGCTAGAGAAGTCCTGAGACTGAGAGGCGATTTGCCTGACAGATCCGTCAAGTGGGACGTCATGCCTGATTTGTACTTCTACAGAGATCCTGAAGCTGAACAGGCTCCTGCTGAGGAAGCTCCCAAGGAGGAGGAACCCGCCACTGAGGAGTGGGCTGAACAGGCTGCTGCTACTGAGGAATGGGCTGAACAACCCGCTGCCAGCGACTGGACTGCTGAGGCCACCGCTGCTGCCCCTGTTGAGGAAACCTGGTAATTAGCTTACAACCGTTGAAACAATATTAATCTAATTAGTTCATACAAGTTGAGATTAGTATTCAGGTGCAGTATAAGGATGTGAGTGTCGTCGGGTGTGTGTAATAGGTGTTTTCTTCATGAATATCTAAAAATGTATAAATTATACGCTCGTAGTCTGTCCTATTGTATGGGTTGTGTGGGGAACCTACGTCTTTATGGTGCATGAACTCATGATGATGAGTTTCGGCTATTACGAGCCCGTTTTCACTCCGATTTGAAGCTATACCCATTAAGTAGCTCATTATCTAATATATAATCTGCATTTTGAGCTCCCGAGAAGCGTTTTTTATAAAGTCACTGAAATCCACTCGTATCTCCCGAGGACGTCCGGGGATGAAAAAAAATGAAAAATGTCTCGAGAGACCCCCCCATCTCACTGTATAGCCAGACGACTTCGGCCCGCAGTAAACGTAACGCTGTGGCCTCCTAACGTTTTTAAAATGGCCCAAAAGCTGTACATAATCAGAAATATGATCACTCCTCCAAAGAACTTCTTGAATACTCCATTATAGACGCGTTCATCGGCTTTGTACGTGAATCAATCATCTCATCAGCTCGCTAACGGTGTGGTTTATTTACCGATCACATAATCACACAATACTATCGTGCTCCTCGTACTTCCTCTCTCTACGTTCTCCGCTCACCTATAATCATTCGTAGATACTAAAAATATTAAAATAACTAAAATATCCAATTCTTCTTTTTTATTCCCCTTAATTTTACACCGTCGAACGCCAATTCCCCAGCTTTCTCATCCTCTTCCTCACCGCTCCCTCAATCCGGGTAACCCGCACCTTCCGATCTCAACCTGAGAGAATCGGCAAATCTATCATTGACTATTGAACTTCTCGGCTTACAACTATCGATTTCCGTGGTACTTTCAAAGCCGAATAATCTCCAATTTGGCGGAAACCTTTTGCTATTCCTCAGTCCTGACTAAACAACTCAACATGTCGTCTTTAATGCGCACGCCGTCCAAGCAGCGGCTTCTGGAACTGTGGAAAGTCAGTGCTGGTATCTTCGGCGAAACTTTCAACCCGAATAACGAGCGGAACGGAGGGAAATATCTGCGTAAGAAACTCAAGGGCCCCGTTGTGGCGCAGTACTATGGTCCGTTAGATTTCCCGCGGTTCTCATATGTCCGGAAACAACTTCCGCACTTGAATTTGGTGAGCGAAGCTCAGAAATACAAGGATGATTTGAACAGAGCGTATGTTAGAGTGGAGTTATTGGTGTTTTCCTTTAGGGAAATCCCTTTTGATGTATGATGATTGAACTTTGTATACTAACTTGAATTTTCTAGCCGACGACTGAGAGGAAAAGGTGCACCAGCGAAGAAGACGAAGAAATCTTCGGACAAAAAGAAATAAGCCGGTTACTAAGAAACCCGGATGACGGATTCCAGCGGAATGTACGGCAATTTTTCAAATACTCGGAAATGCTCGGAGATTCTTGAAGATTATTGAGGTTCCTTAAAATCCTTTGAAGTATTTCGTATTTTTCCGCCATCATTCGGCTCCCCTCCTTATTTCACCACTCAATCCGCCAAACACGATAACGAATCGTACAAACAAACAAACACATTCTATTCTACTTCCTTATGTATATAACACGACTCACATTTCTGTACAGCCTTGACTCTAGAATTACACTGTATCCATATATGCTATAAGTAAATATGAAAGTAATACGGAAGTAAATATATGCGTTTGTTTTCCCTTCAGTTGCTGGTTTTCTGTCTATGCATACTTTTTTCCCTTCAGCCGTTGGTTTGTCTGCTTGTTCATCCTTTTTTTTTAATCTTAGACCCCAGTAAACGAAAATTTGCACTACCAACAGTTCCTTCTACTGTTTGCTCGTTCATCATCGTCGTCATCCTCCTAATAATATTCTTATAGAGCTGGCAGCATCCCTCGTAGGATCCTCAACCATAACCAGCACTTTGTATCTTCTTTACTCACTTCCCAGAGCCTCCCCTTCTCCCTCTCCCCTCATATACGCTGCCATTCGCAGTTTTAACTCTTCATACGACACCGGATGCTCCGGCAGCATAGAGTAGAGGAAACGGTAGAGGTTTCTCCGTGGGATTCGCACGAGAATCCCTGTTCCCAGCTTTCCGAGCGTCGATAGCGATAAGTAGTGTTCCTGCAACCTACGGGCCAATTCAAAGTACGATTTGAAGATTTCCGAGAACGGGAGCGGCACATTCTGCAGTTGGAGGTACACAGGAGAAGCCGATATGGGAGCGGAAGGCGTGTGAGAGTCTGTGGATTGCAATTCGGCCAAAACGTCTGATTTGCGTTTAGTTTTGGTTTTTGTGACTTCCGCTGCTTCCGCTGCTTCCGTACCAACTACAGTGTCAGCCTCAGCCTCAGCCTCAGCCTCCATATTCTCCGCGTCCACTAACCCAAACCGAACACCCCCCGGCACTCTCAACGGATCTTTCACCCTCAGCAACACTACAAACAAGGGGAAATAGTTCAAACACGCCAGCAACGTTTCCAACACCGCATTCACCAGCATCACTACACATCTCGTCGCAGCAAACGTAAAGTAGAATGTCATCACCGTAGGCAAGAGAAACAGGAGCATAGTGAAAAACAGAGTCCCAAGCAAAATCTGGTCTAAAGAATAATTACAACTATCTACTCTTTTCCTCAGCACATTCTTCCGCTTCCCACGAAACATATGGAACAAGGAAGCCAATACTTCAATCTGCCAGTGGTACAACCGAGCTCCGGCTAGATAGTAGCTGTAGATATGCAAGGTCAGCACAGATACAATATCCGAGATGAATGAGAGTGCCAGCGTTGCCCCGCCGCACATTGCAACTACAGCTACTGATTTAATGAGCGCTGGGATCGCCGGTTTCACAGCTACAGCCACACAGGCTTCCCAGAACTCCAATACCCATAGAAAAAGCTCGCCAAAGAAGGAAGCCAACTCGTTATTGAGTTTCAGCCCTGCTGGCCAATCCATCAGCCACAACGTTAGCCTACGAAGTCCGCTAAATAACACTGTTGCAATAAACCATTCAATGGCGCCTACTATTTCTGCCTCCCGGTACCGCATACACTCGGAAATGTATCTACAAAGGGCTAAGCCGAGCACCAGATCGTTGAACACCAGCCATAGCGTGTTGTACAGAAGGATATACTCCGGGTACAATCGGGAGGGACTCCGAGCCGTTCCGCGGTTTCCGAGAACTCCGCCGGCAGTGCTGAGATACCCTGCTGGCCAGTAGCAAAGCTGTTGCAGCCGCAAGTCTATTTGGAGTGCTGTGGCTGACACGTGCTTCAACGGGCCGAGGGCGGGCCAATCAAGAGCGGCAAGTACAAAACCAGCAAGCCGTCGGGTGCCGAGAACAGCGTAGCACAAATACGGACTGGCCCGGGACGCTGCTGGGCGGATCCGACGGAACAGCGACGACACAGCGCCGCGCAGGCCACGTGCCGGGCGGCGGGCTAGCAGTGTGGCGCAGCGGAGCCGACGGGCGGCAAAGTCGCGCGCCGGATCGCACAAATTCACTTCTCGGATGCACCAACTGAAAGATAATTCTTCTGGGGAAGGACGCGTCGGAGTAGCGTGGAGATGAACGCGTCGGGCTGCGGGGTTGGCGGTGTTCTGTTGGCGGGGCAGACCGGGCGACAATTGCAGAGCCAGCGGGGTAACGGAGTAATGTTGGAGGTACAAAGCGCGAGGCGGGGTATAGTAGATGATTTGTAGAGTGGGGTGCGGGGACAGAGGGCCGAGTCGGCCAGAAGAGAAGCAAAAGTGGGGTAGTGAAGACAGTGAATGCCGTGAATACTGCGGGGCATGCGGGGCATGCGGGGTAGATGGAATGGTCGATGTTTGTGAAACCTCCGAGATGGGCGGAACTGTCGCTGATTTACCGAAAAACACTACTGCTAGAGCCTGAAAAGCGGGGTAGGCAGAGTTAACGGGATTCGGACTCGGAATGGCTGTGGGGAGATCGTCGAGGCACAAAAGGCTGGCGGCAGGACGGCCGTCCGGGAGAGAATTGAGTGGGGAATTCTGGACAACAGATACTTCACTGTATTCACATGGGACAACGTCGACTACGAGGCAGTCATGCGGGCTGTTTGCCCAGCCTATGGCGACTCCGCAGGTTCTGTCGGAAGATTTTCCGTTTCCCGTCTTTCCCGCGTGGGCCGAGGAGGCTGAGTGTGGCAGATCGTCGGGCCAGAAGATTCTTTTCAGTGTCATTATAGGGTAACTTATTGAGAAACTTGCCCGAGAGAAATTCCCGTCAGTTTCCGAGATATCAGAAACTTCCAAAGTGTTCTGGGACACTCAGGAGTCCACAAAATAGGGGGAAAATAGCTACAGTCTCATCAGAAGCAGATGAGCTATAAAACCAGAGATGAACGGACTTCAGTAGCAGATCCAGATAGACGATACGCAGAGATCACCGTGAAAAGCAGGCAGAAGCTGTGATATTCCAGTAGCGCAGGAAGCGGGAGTCAAAGCAGTTCGTGTTTGTGTTATCCGAGGATTCCCCAACAACTGCCGAAGCCCCCCAAGCTTCGCAGTATCGCGGCATCAGAATTGTTCAGCCTTTCTACACCGATTACTCGTATTTCCTATATTTGACGTGAACTGTGGCTTCCCATATGGGCAGTTCAGAAGGTTGAGGGTACTATGAGAAACCAAAACCGATTACGTGATCTGGAAAAGGTA